>PVJX010001087.1:146130-182742 GCA_004027295.1 Dolichotis patagonum | reverse complement strand
TAATGTCTGGTCTTGAAGACCTGTAATGCCCTCCTCGTCCTGCTCAGATCAATTCCATACTAGGTTGTTTCATGTGAATTCCCTATATGTGACAATATGGACAACTATTTGGAAGAAAACAAAAGTCAATATGATAGAGAGTGAATATCTCCAATTGTCTAGCTTTGAAATTTATGTCTCACATTGCTTTCTTGTGATCCACTTTGCTCTGTTTTGTTGTATTCAATTTTACCCTATTGAATTGCATGTATATTTGAGTGGGTAAGATGGATGACCATATTGTTGTTTTTGTCAGATCGTGGAGCAGAACTGTTAACAGTCTCACTGTTTGAATGTCTACTTTACATGCTTTAACTTTGTAATGTGAACAACTATTTCCAAGAAGTCAGTATGTAATTAGTCAAGTAATAATTTCTTAGGTTTTATTGTTGTACTTTTCCTTTTTTCCTTGGAATACTGTATGGTTGCTAACCTTTATTCTGTTTTATTTTGTTTTGTTTTTTCCTCTTTAAATAAAATTATTAAAAAAAAAAAAAAGAGGTAGAAGCAGGAGGATTGCTACAGAGTTCAGAACAGCCTGGACTATACAGTGAGTCCAGCTCAAAAAACCAAAGAAAAGGCTGGAGCTATAGCTCAGCAGCATAAGTACCTGCCTGGCAAGCACAAAGTCCTGAGTTCAGTTCTTCTTACCAATAAATAAATAAATAAGCAAACAAATAAACACAAAAAGGAAACAACAAAACCAATAAGGAGAAAATATTTTAAAAATCTAAAAACCAACTACAAACTAGGTGTGGTGGTACAGGTGTGTAATCCCAGCACTTTGGAGGCTGAGTTCACTGAGTTCAAGGACAGCTTGGAATATACACATATATATTACATAGTTATATATATATAACTACTTTTAGTTTTTTTAACATTCAGATCTATGATTTAAAATTCAAATCTATGATTTACTTGGCACTTATTTAAGTGAATGACTTCTAAATTCACTTTTTTTTTTGAGACAGTGTCTCAATAACCCAATTTTGGGCAGAACCTGAAATACTGCGGTCTCTGCCTCCCAGAATGCTGAGATTACTGATGTGTGCGACAGTACCCCCAGCCACGGAGCTGAATCTTCTCAGTGCCAGGACCCTCAGAGTGTAGTCCAGAAAGCCAGGCTCATGTTTAAGGGGAAAGTCTCTGCCGAGCTGTTTTGCGTCTCCCCCTCCCCATCCAGCCCAACATTATTACCCATTACTCATCACAGCACCTGGGGATTCTCTGGGGCACCTTTTGTGATCAGACACATTTCACAACACATGACTCAAGGTTTTTGTTTTTTTTTAATTCAGAAAGAGGGAAGGAAATAAAAAATGTTTAAATAACTATTGCAGAAAAGGTGATCTGGGCTGAGTGCTGGGACCTACCTCTTCCAGAATGGGGATTAATGGTTGAAACAAAAGAAGAAAAAGAAACAAAAAGAAATAAATTATTCTGCTCAATACTGTTTGGCATGATTGCATTGTTTTTCATCTCCTCTACACTCACAACAGCCCCTCGCGCTTGGCGCTGGCGGGGACCTGAGAAAGGACCTGTGGGAGACCCGCCCGTCACCCTGCCGCCGCGGAAACTAAGAAGGCAAAGATTCAAACGAGTTACGCTCACAGACCGCTTGGGGCGCCCACGTCCTGCCCGCCGCCGCCCCGCTAAGCACTGTTCCTAGTGGGTGACCCTGCCCGGCCAGCTGGAGAAGGCGGCACTCTTGTCGCTGCTGCGGGAAGGGGTGGGTGATCATTCTTGCCTAGACTCGGGAGCTTCACAGAAGCCCTTTCCCCACTGCATTCCCAGCATGGAGGGGAGAATGCCGTCAGCAGCTCTAGGGACCTGAGCGGGGGCCGCTCTCCAGGCAGCTTCTCAGCGGAAGCCCCGGCGGCCGGCTGCCAGCGCTAGCGACTCGGCGCGGGTGGGAAGCAGGTTCCACGGGAACCCGGTTCGGAGCCCAAAGCCAGCCCGCCCTTGACACGAGGCTTCCCGCTCCCCTTCGGGGTAGGGATGAGGGTGAAGGAAGGGGCTTCGCTCCGCCTTCCCAAAGGCCGCCACACGCGCGTGCGAGACAGGCAGACACAGAGGGCCCCAATCCTAGGCAGCTCGCTGATTTTTTTTCCAAAGCAAAATAGGTTGGTGAGGAGGCCGCGGCCTAAGGAGGGGGTGCCGGGTGAACCGTGGGGCAGGGCCCGCGCGAGAAGCACCGTACTCGGGACAAGGCTTCCTGGTGCCTGCCCTGTCCCTAACTCCCGGGCACTGGGCACGGCCCTGCCCGCGCCAGGGCGAGGGGTGCCCGAGGTCCCGGTAAGACGCAAAACGCCCGGGCCGGGGGCTGCGGTGAAGGAGGCGGCAGGAGGGCCCGCGGCGACCGCTTCTTTGGAGGTTCCGCACTCACCCAGCGGACGGAGGAGGCGCGCGGCCTCACCCGTTCCCGTTCCGGGCACCCTGCTCCCAGCGCCCGGTCAGCCTCGCCCGCCGCCGCCCCACCGCCTTCTCCTCGGAGCCCCGGGTAGAACCAGCTGGCAAGCGACCTAGACGCTGCTCTCGTCGAGCCTGAGGGAAGTACTCCATCGAGGGCCAAGCAGCCTCTACATCTTAAAAAGCGGGAAACAAAGTCCTATCAAAAGCAAAAGGATGGGGATTGACCGACCGCCGGCCCGCCTTCGAAGGCCATTGATTGGAGGAGACGGGTCCCAGCGCCGGAAGTCCTCCTTGAGTCGCATGATTGGCTAGGAGAAACAAGCTCCGCCCGATTGGAGCTCGGGCTGGGGCCAGGCACGGGCTAGCCCCCGCAGTCTCGTGATTGGCGGAGGACAGCAGGCGCTCCCTGGACTGCAGCATGATTGGTCCAGGCCAGGCCGCACGGTTCCTGATTGCCTGGCGACGCCCACGAGTGGGGGCGGGCCCAAAGCCGTGAGGCTGGGCGCTAAGGGTCGCTGAGAGCCCAACTCAGTTACCTCTGTAGACCTCGATTTTGCTGGCTTTGGCCAGCATGTCGATGATGTGGGCCTCGAAGTCCGCGTCGTGCACGCCCGTCTTCCGGAACTCGCCCGCATATCGGTTATTCTCCCAGTAGTGGTGCCAGTTGCCGCGACTGTCGGCCCCAAAGCCGTACACGTTCACCTGAGAGAATGGGCGGTACGGTCACCACAAGACTAGCTAGACACAGCCTAGAAGGTGGGAGGCACCGCGGAGGAATCACCCAGGCCTGGCTTGTGGTCCCTTTCAGTTGTCTTTCCTGTCCACTGCTTGCCAACTTCCTCCTTTCTTTAGTTTCGAGACAGGGTCTTACTACTTAGGTAGTCCAGACCGGCTGCCAGCTTTGTGATCCTCCTGCCTCAGCCTCATGAGTAGCTGGGCTTACAGGACTACACCATCATGCCCAGAACAGAATAAGCCTGGGGCTAAGGACTGTGACAGCCAACCAGCTTAAATTACTACTGGTTGGTATCCTACTTATGATTATTTCTTTAGGAGAAATAATATCAATTATAGCAGTGCTATTCTATTTCATTTTTCAATAAGTTTAATTTTTTTTTTTCCAAAGAGATGAAGCTTCATTATATTACCCAGGCCAGACCTGAACTACTGAGCCTTCTCAGTAGATGAGACCACTGGCACCACACCTAACTATAAATTTTCCTTTTTCTTGCTCTGTGGTTCAGGCTGGCCTTGGCCTTACTATGTACCCGAGGTTGGCTTTGAACTGCCTATGATCTTGCCTCAGCATCCCTAGTGCTGGGATTATAGGTGTGCTATGCCACCGAATATTATCTTTTTAATGAGGTGATTTCAGATTTAGTAACATCATGAAAGTAATACAGTTGGAGGAAGTGCAAATCTATACAGCTTAGAAATTGGGGGGGAAGTTAAGCCCTGTGTTTTTTGTCCACAAAAACCCACAGTCTTCTGCTAAAACCCAAGAAGGGCGGCTTTGCCTCCCTGTGTTGTCTGGGCCCCACCATTTCCCCTGCTCACTGGGGCCCACCCACCTCATCGCACACATGCAGGGCGAAGAAGAGCACCAGCATGCCTGTGGAAGGGTACCGCCCGTGATGCTCCGTCCACCTGTCGTGGATGTACTTGAAGAAGGCCGGATTGTAGATCTGGACCTGGGAGAAGCATTAGCAGGCCTGTGAGGGGCAGGGCAGGGAAGGGCCAGGAGACAGCGGCCAGATTCCAGCAGCATCTGCCAGTGTCTCTGCCCCTAGTCAGGGCCTGGGTGTGGGTGCTCCGTAGTCCCGTGGCCTCTGCTGGGGTGGATGCAGCAGCCGAGGGGACACAGGAGGTTCCTGAAGGGAACTGGGACACCCCGGAGCCAGAGGTCCAGGCAAACCCTGGGTAAGGGCAGCACTGTTCTCAGGAGAGGGAGAAAAGGAAGGGTGAGGTGGTAACTGACCTTCTCTTTGTCCACTCGAAGGAAGGACTTCACTGGTGCATAGGTGCTGCAGGCAGAGAGAGAGAACATTTCAGAGATGCTGCTACCCTTTAGCATTGACCACTGGATCAGCCTGAAGCTCTTCAGAATATAAAAATGTTCCCACAATTAATTGTTACACTTATACCACTCTAGAAATATTGTAAAAAGTCACTGGATTGTATACTTTCAATAGGCAAGTTGTATAGTAGGTGAATTATATCTTTTTTATATAATGTAATTTGTTTTAATAATGCTATAAAAATGAAGATGCTGTGTGGTACATTTGGCTTTACAAATGTTAATGATGAGTTAATGCTTATGTTATGTTATGTTATGTTATGTTATGTTATACATCATTAAAATCTGTTGACCAGGGCTGGGGATTTAGCTCAGTGGTATAAGCACCTGCCTGGCAAGCATGAGGTTGTGAGTTCGATCCCTGGTACCAAAAAAAAAAGAAAAATGTTGACCAGTAACACAGCTTTTTTCAACATAGGTTAATACCCAAATTGTGGGCTGTGGAGGTGAATTAAATCTTGATAAAGCTCTTGAAAAGAAAATACTTGGTGCCAGGCACACACATGCCTGTAATCCCAGAAACTGAGAAGCTGAGGCAGGAGGGTTGCTAGGAGTTCAAGGCCAGCCCGGGCTACATAGTGAGTTCAAGGCGAACTTGCACTCCATAGCAAGACCTTGTCTGAATCAATCAATACATGAAAATAAAGTAAAATAAAACTTTAAAAAACTTGGAGAATTGTATTTTCCATGATTCCAGCTGTGATGAAACAATTGCACAGAAGAAAGTTCCCAGAACACAGAGCCCTGAAGTGAGGAGCCCCTCCTGGATAGAGGACCAACACCAGCCTATTCCTGGACTTTGGACCACTGTCCTTGGGTGGCTCCTAGTAGGGAGTGGTGCCAAGCAGCTAAGCCCTGCTAACCCACAGCCCCCGCTGCCTGTCTCGCCAGTCCCCCTCGGCCTTGTGTCCAGTGAGAACTCTGCGGTCCATCCCCAGAGACCCCTCCCACAGTGTTCCTGTCACCCACATTCCACTCTCAGCCTGCAAAGAGCCTCACAATCGGATCTGCCCTGTGGACAGGGCGCTGGCAATCCACAGTAGGTCCAGGGCCTTGAAGGGCACCAACACGAAGCTGACGTTGGCAGGCAGATTCTTGGCACTTTCAGGGTACATAAAATGGTGTGTGGTCCGGCTGCCAACATCCTGCTCAAAGCCCACAGTTGGCGCCTGATTCATCCTGCAGGGGAAAGGGTGACATGAGAAGAAATTGCCATGGAAACTGATACAAGATTCTTAGAGACAGGGCGTGGTGGCAGCACATAACTATAAGCCCAAAACTTCAGAAGCTGAGGCAGGAGGATTGCCATGAGTCTGAGGCTAGCCTGAGCTACACAGTGAGTTCGAAGCCAGCCTGAACTACATAGAGACCCTGTCTCAAACCCCTCTTCTACCCAAATTTTTTCCTTGGGGAGAAACCATTCAAAAATGCAAAGAATATAGTTAGCAATTCCGTTTCTACATCTCTACCCTATAAAAAAGGTTGCAGAGATGTGCAAAGATGTATATAAGCTATTCAGTCAACCAAACAATAAAGAACTGGTTAAGGCTTCCAGGCATAAAAGTGCACACCTGTAATACCAGCATTTGAGAGGCTGAGACAGGAGGATCACTACAAGTTTAGAGCCAGCTGGAACTACATAGTGAGTTCAAAGCCCACTTGAACTACAATGTGAGGCCCTGTCTCAAAAAACCAAAAACAGGCCTATCCTTTCAATCTGTACAAAATACTGCGTAAACACAATCCAGACTGTCTTTTTTTCTTTTTTTTTTTTTGTACCAGGAATCAAACTCAGGGCCTTGCACTTGCCAGCAGGTGATATGCCACTGCCCAAGGCTGTCATTTTTGGGGGGCACCTAATATCACAGGTGAGTCTGCTCTGTACAGGAAGTTCTTGGTCTTATCTTCTGCCATGATTGTGCTCAAGGGCCTTCCTGCCTCCTGAGGGTGAGCTGTGGAATCGGGACTACCAGGGAGGATGACCAGAACCCAGTCCTCTGCTGGGAGCCGAGCCTCCGGGCTTCCTCAGCTACTGTACCAGGGCTGTAAACCAGTGCAGACACTCCGGGTCCTGAAAGCAGATGCAGACTCCTGTGCCACGGGTGCTCATGCTATCTTCCTGCTCCTCACCCAGAGAAGGAGCACTGAGGCCAGGCCCGCGCAGTGAGGATGCTCCACCCCTCCACTCACGTCACTGTGTCTCCTGCCTGTTTCCTTTCCCTCAGCCACAGGACGGTGATGGGGGCGGAGATCATAGAGTCCCAAGAGTCTGTAGTTTCTCCACCCCGTACTGGGTAGGACTGAACCCAGGGCCTTTTCACTGAGCTATATCCCTTTTTCTTTTCTTCTTTTTTTTTTTTTGAGAAAGGGTCTTACTACGTCATTGTCCAAGCTGAGCTTGAATTTGAAGTCCTCCTGCCTCTGCCTCCCAGAGTGCTCAGATTACAAGTGAAGACCACCACACCTGGCTGTCTCTGTTCTTAACCCCTCAGTCCATCTGGTTCAAGCAGATGCCTAGAATCTTCCCTGGAGAACCTACGGGGCTTCAGGCCCAGAATGGAGATCTGGATGCTGCTCCCCTGTCTCAGATCCAAGAACTCAGACGACATGTCCTTCTGCCTGCTGGCCTTTAGGGTGCGGAGAGGCTGGTTCCCAGGATCTTTACCCTCCCGTGAGTAACACTGCACAGGCTGAGAACTACTGTGGTCCTCACAGCCACAGTCTGTGCCTGCCTTCTGCCACGTCCCCTTGGGCTCTGCAGGGAGCAGCACAGGCTGGCAAGCAGCCTGCACAGGTCGCATCATCAGCGTATGTATCCTGCTCGCAGGGGGGAAAGGAGCAAGAGGTGGAAAACGGGCCACTGACCTCTGGCTGGGCAGAAGCTGGTTTAGGTTCCTGTTGGTGAACCTAAGAAGCAAACTTCATTTCCCCAAAGCCAAAGGCTAAGCCAGCTCTGCAGAGCAGAGGGCTGCACCGTGCCAAGCCGACTTCTGGGATGCACTGCCTGCCTTCTCAACACACCAACAGCCAGAGCGCTCTCTAATCTCTCCCCAGGTCTTCTGTGGGACTCTCCTGCCTCTCAGCCCTGTGGATGACCCTGCTGCACCGCCTGCTCTCCCCCATTCTCCTAGTACATGCTGCCTAGGCACCAGCCTGCAAGGCTTTGCGATGAGAGGAACAAAAAGCTCCAGAAGATGTTTCATAGCCTCCACAGGAAAGGGAAGGAATGTCATTGCCCAAGCTGGGCCTGAACTTGGGATCCTCCTGCCTCAGCCTGCCAGAGTGCTGGAATGACAGGTGTCTAGCACCACACCTGGCTGGAATGGGCTTTTTTTTTTTTTTTTTTTGAGACAAGGGTCTTGCTATGCAGTTCAGGCTGGCCTTGAGCTCATTTTGTAACCCAGGCTGGTCTCAAACTTGCAGCGATCTTCCTGCTTCAGTCTGTAAAGTGCTGGGATTACAGAAGTGAGCCACCAAGCCTGACTGTGCTTTCTTTTTGAGACAGGATTTTGTTTTGAGGCTCTCATTCTTTCTGGAGCAGTTAAGTCCTGAAACGGAGCCAGAGGATGTGCTAGATCTCTGGGAGCTGGGGGCACACCATTCCAGACACTTGTCTGTCCAGATGCCTTCTGTAGCCAAAGCTCTGGGGAGGGACACACACAGGGTGAGCGGATACACATTCTTAGCACAGTGTCTGGCTACCTAGTCCTTTTCATTCATTCACATGTTCACATCCTGCTGTCCAGGCACTGAGCTAGGAGCTGCGGATATATCTGAAGGCCAGCTGAGGCTAGAGCAGCCACCTCCATTCAGAGGAGTCCGTCTGGAGAGTTTACAGAAGGGTGTGAGCTGTGCTCAGGCATTTGACAGTGCCTCCTCTGGGCTCCCCGAATGCCCCAGGATAACACTGGAGGAGGGAAGGCTGCTCCCAATCTCAGCAACCTCTCTTGGGGGGACAGAGCCCCGCCCAGCTCCCATCAAGTCCCCTTCTTGTTTGAGGCGTCAAGCTGAGTGGAGGACAGGGATGATCCTAGGTGGCTCTGGGGTGCTGGGTGAGGTCCAGTATCCTCCTCTCCCTCCCCCCAGCACTGTCTCCTAACTCAAAGAAGGTCTGGCAAGGAATGTGGAAAGCCTCAGAGATATAGAGGCTGCCTCAGTGTTGCTATGGAGACAGCAACGGTTTCTAAGACAAAACACTTCCTTCCACCACCTGGGAAACCTGGTCGGTCTGCCATGTGCATCCTGAGAGGTGCTTAGTAAAAACCAGGTGTTTTCAGCATCTTTCTTTCTTTCTTTTACTTTTGTGGCACTGGGGATTGAACCCAGGCCCCTAAGCAAGCTAGGTGAGCATTAGGTCTTTGAGCTACACTCCCAGCACTTTTTGAGACAAGGTCCAGCTGGCTTTGGACTTGTAATCCTCTTGCTTCAGCCTCCTGAGTACACAGGTACGCCACTGCACCTGGCACTGTCTTCTTTTCCTCCCCTAGTACTGGAAACTGAACCTAGAGCCTTCACACTGAGCTACATCCCAGCCCTCTTTTGTTTTTGGTTTTTTTTTGGTACAAGGGATCGAACTCACAACCTTGTACTTGCCAGGCAGGCGCTTATGCCTCTGAGCTAAATCCCCGGCTAGTCCTCTTATTTTGAGAGGGTCTAAGTCGCTAAGTTGCTCAATCTGGGCTTGAATGTGCTGTGCTTATGTCTTAGCCTCCCAGGGTGCTGGGATTCCAGGCATGCGCCACCACGCCCAGCTATCATTACTCTTCTTAAGGTCCTTCTTCCCCCATGGAATGGTGGTAAATGATCCCCACTGTGGCCCCTGCTGTCCCCAGACAAGTCAGGCAAGAAAGACACAGGGTCTGAACTGAGGAAACAGCCACATGGTGGGGTCATGTCCACCCTGTGTTCTTTCAGGCCCAGGCTTCCTCGCTTGGTGTCTATCTGGACAGAATGTCCAGCCAGTTGAACTTCCCTTCCCTGCCCTGCCCTCCCCTCCCCTTTCTTCTCTTACTCTTTCTGTGGTACTGGGGAATTAATCCAGGTTTCACATGTGCTAGGCAAGTGTTCCACTACTGAGCTGTCTCTCTAACCTTTTTATTTTGAAACAGAGTCCCCCTAAATTGTCCAGGCTGGCCTCAAACTTTCGCTCTTCCTGAGTTGCTGGGATTACAGACATGGACCTCTGCTTTGTGAGGATGAAGAGAAGGGGCAGCTGCCCAGGATAAGCCCAGGACAGCTCCTTTTCCTGTCCACCCAGGACCACAATCTTCTATGAGCCCGCCAGAAAGAATCACCTGCTGCTGTCATGCAAGATGCCAGCTAGTGTGTGTGTGGGGTCCTCACACCTGGCTTAACTGCCAAGAGGGCTACAAGGGCAGGAAGGGGATCTGGTGGGAGTTTTCAGCTCTAAAGGAATTCAGAGCCCTGGACGCTGATGCAGGCCTTCAGCAAAGTTTAGATTTGGACCCCTGCAACCCACCTACCCTGCATAGACAAGGGAGCTCTTGGCCTGTCACTGAAGGCTCGGAGCCACTTATCCTTAGCGACCCACAATCCTGGTGACTCGCAACTTGAACTGTGATATTCGAAGCGAAGGAGTCAAATGCCCAGAGGCTTGCCTGGCTGCCCCCATCCGGCAGGGGCTCACCTCATGATGAAGTTGTGCCCGTCCACGTCCTGCCCATAGCCGGAGCCCCGCAAGTTTCCCGAGTTGCCCACTACAGCACAGCGCCTGCACTGCTGCGGGTCACGGAAGCGGTAGGGGTTCTCGCCCGGCACGATCTGGAAGAGCTTCTCCAGCACCTCGTTGGTGTTGTGCGACTTGAACTGGGGCTGCAACATCTGTAGCGGGCAGAGAGTCGTGAGGAAGGAAGAACGCCTGCGGCCCCTCCCTGCTCATGGTGTTGGGTGCAGGGGCTCCCTGAGCAGTAAGGACCCCCTCACCCCGGTTCCTAGAGGGCCTCACTCTTCAGAGCCGGTAACCCTGCCAGGCATAGGCTCCCTGACCCAGAGGGCGCTCAGGGTGAAGCTGCTATTTAACACGTTCCTAAGGGGCCCCGCCTCTGCCAGTCTATACCGCGAAGCAAAGCAATCGTTCTCAGCACCTTCCTAACCAGCCTGTAGGGGGCGCCCCTGAGCCTCGGACGCACTCCTGGGCTCACGTAGGCCCAGACCAGGCAAAGGTTCACCAAATACCGGGACCACGCGTTTAGTCCTTGACCTCGAAACGTAGCTAGGCACAAGAACTCTTGCAAAGTCATACGGATGTAATAAAATTGGTCTCCTACACCTCCTGCCCCCGGCAGGAATCCAAACCACTGTGTCAAAGGACAGAAAATGAAGTGGGACAACTGTTCAGTGCTATGAGGGCCAGGCAAGCGCCTAGGATGGTAGAGAAGAGGGGTTCACAGCAAACAGGTCACCACGTGCCTGACCAAAAGAGCGAACTCAGAGGTAGCTCAGTGGCAAACTGTTTGCCTAGCACGTGTGATACCAAGTTTGTTCCTCAGCACTGAAGAAAGACAACAGACCAATTCAGCAAATTGTTTTGATCCATACAAGAGAAGCTAAATAGAATTTTATGCAAGAGATCCTGATTTATTTTATGTATTTATTTATTTTTGAGAAAAGATCTCACTACATAGTTCAGGCTGGCCTGGGTGTTTCTTTGGTTTTTGGTCGAGACAAGGTCTCACTATGTAGTTTGAACTACTATGTAACCCAGGATGGCCTCAATCTCACAGCAATCCTCCTGCCTTAGCCTCCAGAGTGCTGGGCTTACAGGCATGCCCCACCATGCTTCCTCACTGTCCAACTGTTTCTAATGCAAATATTTTAAAAGTGCTTAGTGGCCCGGGGATTTAGCTCAGCGGCACAAGCGCTTGCCTGGCAAGTGCAAGGTCGAGAGTTCAATCTCTGGTACCAAAAAAAACTGGACTTGGTCCATGGCTAGGGCTTTAAACTACTGGAGGCTGAACTCTAACCCCACAAGTCTGTGGGCAAGCAGAGCTCCCCCAGGACCAGAGATCTCTAGAGAGGGTGCCTGGCTGTGGGGCACAGGAAAGCATCTTAACTAAGGGACATGTCCAGTGCTCCAACTGCTGCTGGGTTTATCCCTGTGGGCAGGATGCCTGTCCCGCTTCTGAGCGTCCAGTGCTGCCTGTTGTAGCGGCTCTGTGAGGCCATGCCGAGACTGTCACCACGGGCAGACCTTGTCCACTCTCAGAACCTTGAGTTTCCTATAAAATGGAGACTGTGACCACAAGCAGCAAGCAGGAACCTTTGAGGGCTCCGGTCTGTGATGATAATAAGGCCCTGTGGGTCACCTTGGAGCCCTGGTTCTACAGACCCAGGTCCTTGGTGCCTCTGAGTCTGGGCCAGAAGGCAGGACCTGGTCATACAAGCTCACCCTCACAGTGTCTCGAAAGCAAGAGAAAGTGGAGTCGCTCCATTCCCACTTTCTGGCTGGGGAAACCAGGGGCTCAGAGCTGTCCCCCAAGTGGGGAACCTGAGCAGCCTGTGGGCCTGAGACACTGCTCTGCCCTCCGCCCAGACAGCAATCAGGTGGCACTGCAGCCTGGAGGGCGCTCCAGAAATGACGGGCTCCAGGCAGAGGGCAGTATGAGAAGCAAAAAGGTGCCAGCAGCTGAATACTGGGTGGACCCTGCCCTCCCTTACTGGGTAATTCACAATGCTTTCCTACCCAAGTCCAGAGCAGTCATTTCCACCAACTGGAAAGAACCAACAGCAACTCTAGTGGTATTTATAATTACTCTGAGCCAATACATCGGGAGTAGAACTCTCAGAATTTTTTTCCCCCCATCGGTACTAGGGATCGAACTCACAACCGCATGCTTGCAAGGTAGACGCTTATGCCACTGAGCTAAATCCCCAGCTCCAATACATCAGCAATAAGATATTTAGTTTCAAAAGTTAATTTCTGGGGTCTCTAAGAGGTCCACAGACACAGAGGTGTGAGCCACACCACACTGTGGCACGAGCTGGGGCTGAGTGTGGGCTGCTCCTTTGTCTGTGGGACCTGCCTGGGCCAAGGGGTATTCACTCCTTGTCTATGCTGGGCTCCTACAGCCATCGAAAAATACTAGTTCTCTCTCTACTCTCACGTCAAAGCTCACTTCACCCTTCAATAATTTGTAATCCCGAAAGTAGGTCTCCCACTCTGTCAAGATGCTGGGGTCCAGAAGATAGAAAGCCCAACCCGTAGAGTGGGCTCTAAGAGTGATTCTAAAACAAGGTGACTAGCTCCTGGAGAAGGGACAGCAAAAGAGAGGCAGGAGAGCCACAGGTCTCACCATCCACCACCTCTGGACATCTGGAGGGAGATCCATGTTCTCTCGCGTCCAGACGGGGGAGATGTTGCTGTCGAAGTGGCTGTCGAACCAGTCGGAAGCGCCAGCATCACCCATGCAGCGGCGGCAGGCGCAGCTCTTGCCCGAGAGCCCCTCCTTGCTGAGGCGCTGCAGGCCGGCGTAGCCAGGCACCAGCTTCACCCGGTGTGTCCCACCCAGGGCCCCGGAGTCCAGGTAGGGCAAAGCGGTCATGCTATGGTGCGAGTAGGTGAAGAGCAGGGACATGATGAACACCAGCAGGAAGGCCACCGAGAGGAACCACACCCGCAGGGAGCACTTCATGGCGCTGGCGGGCAGGTGGCCGTCACCGTGGCCACTCCTTTCCCAGTCCACCAAGGGGCTGGCCACGGCACAGCCTACCTGTTCTGGCAGTACGTACAAAGGGCATAGGGGCACGTGCTATGGCAGGGGACCCTCACCAAGCCCTCCCTCCCCTGTGTAAGGAGAAAGCTCGTCGGCAGGAGTGGCTCTCCTGGCCCTGAGCCACTCTGGCCCCTACTTAGGGCTTCATCAGGTTTCTCTGTCACTAGCTGGGCCACAAAGGCTCTGCCTCTCCTGCCACCCCAGCGAAGGGGAGGTCAGTCCATGCCAGCCCTCTAGTCCCTTGGGATTGCTGGCTGCCAGCTCTGGAGGTCCCCCTCTTTGGTGGCTTGAAAAGGTCCAGTCTGGGGCAGTCGGGGTCCTTGTGGCTCATGAGCAGATGCTGAGGCAGGCCCTCGTCCCCCACAGCAGGGAAGCCCCGAAAGTCTGATCAGGACACAGCATATGCAGCTTCAGGGGGCCGCATTCCATGCAAGAGCCCTTCTCACCCTGGCTGCCAGGGGAGGGGAAGCAGGCTCCACCGGTGACAGGAAACCTGAAAGCCCCTCGGGATCAGGAAACTGCTGTGGAGATGGAGATCTCCCAGTGTTGGCTTCCACCTTGTTGCATCCCATCCAAGCGCTGTTCTCTTCTGGTGTTCACGCTCCCAGCTGCTGAGACATGGGGGGGTCACAGAGCACCTACTCCTGCTGTGGGGTCCTTGGGGGGCTGGGAACAACTGCTGCTCTCGGAGGGCTGTGTCCAAGCCATCTGGGTCAGCAGAGCGTGTGTGCAGCTCCCCAGCAGGGCCCACGCCTCCTTCCTGGAGCTGCTGGCCTGGGCTCGGTGGCTGCTCTGCCCATCCCCACTCCCCCGAGGCCAGGCTGTCCTGCCGAAGCTTGCACTAGCAGTAATCCCCTGGCAGGATCCCCCTCACTCGTCAGGCGCCAGGCTGCCGCTGCATGACCCTGAAATTGCAGAGAGGAAAAAATGTGCAGAGAAATCACACATAGACACAGGCTCTCCCCTAGCCCCACCCCCAGGTCCTGGAGGGGACAAAGCTAGCGGTAGAGACAAGGCCCACTTAATAAGAGTGGACAAAAGAAAGAGCTCCCCCCTCTAACCGGCCATAGACAGCATGCTCTGCCTGACTCCCAGGCCTCAGAGGGCTAGATTAGCCCAGCATCTTCACTTATTAGCCAGAAGGTAAACAAGGACTACGGTAAATTGATTTCCCCAGAGTCAAGTCATGCTGAAGTACTAGGTTCAGTGCAGTTTTGTGTAGTTACTTTCAGGTGAAATTTAAAAAGAAAACAGCCCAACAGTGAGGCATAGTGGTACACGCCTGTAATCCTAGCACCTGGGAGGCTGAGGCACAAGGATCACTGTAAATTCGAGGCCAGCCTGAGCTACATAGTGAGTCTGGGCCAGCCTAACTACATAGGAAGACCCTGTCTCAAAAACAAAACAAGCCGGGGATTTAGCTTAGTGGCTTAAGCGCCTGCCTGGCAAGTACAAGGTCATGAGTTCAATCCCTGGTACCAAAAAACAACAACAACAACAAAAAAAAACCACAAAAAAACACCATCCCAGAGAGATTCTAAGGGACTGAGATGACTCCTCAACATGATGTGCTCAGGGGCCTCCCAGTAAAAACGGAAGGCTGGGCCCAAGTCCTGCAACTTACCCCCCTTCTCTCCCCATGTGGATTGTCTAGGAGACATTTTTGGGTTGGCTAAATGCAAGTAAACCATGAACAACTCCTCCGGCGCTGGGGTGGGGTGCAGGGGCTGACTGTGTCAGGAGGTGTAACTGCCAGACTCAGGACACAGAGACCAGCCCTCCGGGCAGCTGGCTTCAGCTGCATTCATGGATGAAATGAATACTGGGATCCTGGTAGGGCTGAGACCCCAAGCTGCCCCTTCTTGTCTAAGAACAGGGAGAAGAGGCCACTTTTATGGTATTTGAGCACTGGCCTTAAGGAAAGGCACTTGAATCCATGTCTTGGCGATCTCTTAGAACTATCTCCTCTCCAAACTGGCGCACCCTAGCTCTGACCCAGCCCCTGGAAGCCTCTGAGCCACACCCTCTCCTGGTTGAAAGCTCGGCCACCTTTGCTCGGGTTTGCTGGCTGCTGCTGCCAGCTGTGCAGATCTCCAAGGCTATGTGTTCAAGAAACTCAGCTGCCCCCTCCATTCGTGGTAGCTCAGATTTCCGGGGCCAAGCCAAACCACAAAGCCTTCGGGGAATGGAACCATCAAGCTACAGCGAGGAGATTACTCGGGGAGGAAAATGATGCACACAAAAGAGAAAGAATTGGATTCCTTCATTTAAAAATCATGGTCTCGGGTGGTGGCGAGCTTTGAGCCCGGGCCCAACTAACTCCAGAGCCTGGGATGGGTCAGGGCACAGACAGCAGGGCCAGGAGGGACATCGGCTGGCTTCCCGGGGTCACAAATGAGGCTTCACCACCAGCAGCACTGACTTAGATGTGCTTCTTCCAATGCTCTCCATGGCCATTCAGCAGATCGAGATCTACAAGTGGCCTCTGGCTGAGCAGAACATAGGGAGGAAAGGGGGGCCAGCTCTCCCTTTGCCTGTTTCCACGGCCAGCATGCAAGGAAAAGCACTTGATGTTGCAGGGCTTGCTCCCAGCCTCCTGGAGCCGAGAAGAGCCCTCCACAGCGCGAGGATCCCTGGGAGACAGTGGTTTTGCAGACCAGGCAAGAGACAGAGGGGCCACTGTTGGGGAGACCTGGTTTATGGGTGGCAGCTCCATAGTGTCACTGCGGAGGTGGGGCTCGGGAGAAGCTGGCACAGGAGGTTTCCAGAGGAAACATCTCAGCCGGGGGATTCTAAATCAACACGGGGCATCCAAGGTAATTGGACTGCTTTACTAAGACAGGAAAATGCCTAGTTTAATGTGTTTGGGACAAGCAGAGGACTGGAGTCCCTGACAAAAGCCCTTGTTCACGGAACCCGACATCCAGGATGTTCCTGGAAGTTGAAGCTGTTCAACTTGTATTGAGGGCGAATCCAGGCACAGGGAGGGCAGAAAACATTAGAGGCCCCTGGACATGCGTTATAAACCCAGCAGTCACCTAGACCGGGCCCTCTCAGTGCATTTCACCCTCTGGCCCACTGCCTACCTGGGATCTTTCCCTTTTACGCTCATTGTTCACAAGCCCATGCTTTACACCCAATGTGAAATGCTGAGGACAGGTGACACATCTTGGCACCAGCCCCCTCCTCTGCTGCCAGCGAAGGGAAACAGGCCCATACTCCTGGGTTCATCCCAGATACCTAGGGGCCAGTGCCACATGGCGAAATGAGGCGGAACGGGATACACCAGTGCAGGCCACAAGGAGCTTACAGTCGGCCATCACAAAGACAAAAGCAATGACCACATGCTGTACAGGGGAACAACTGGGACCTGGGAGAGGAGAAAAGGAATGAAAAGAGCTTTGGGAAGAAACCAACTGGGCCTATTAAATAAAGCATGGTATGGAGCTAGGGTGTGGCACAAGGCCCTGGGTTACATCCCCAGCACCCTAAAGAAGAAAAGGAAAAGAAAGAAATAGCACAGTACTAAGGCCAGCTTGTGAGAAAAAGCTAGGAGGCTTGATTAGGATTTATTACAAATCTGATGGGAGGGTTCTGAGTAGGAATGTGTCATGACCTGATTTCGATTTTAAAATGGATCTTCAGAGTAAACTGTATAAAATATTCACAGGGCCAAGACTTTGGAAAAAATGTGGAGTATTAAAAACAGTGAGGGTTGGGCATGGTGGCACATGCCTGTAATCCCAGCACTTGGGAGGCTGAAGCAGGAAGATCAAGGCAAATCTGAGGCTACAAAGTGAGTTCAAGGCCAGGCAGAAGGGCAAAGTGAAACCCTACCTAGAAAAGACAAAGAAAGAAAAAATGAAAGAAAAGAGAGAGAGAAAGAAAGAAAGATGAGGAGCTGGGCATGGTGGCATATGCTTGTGATCCCAGCACTCAGGAGGCTGAGGCAGGACTGCCACAAATCCAAGGCCAACCTGTACTATATAGTGAATGCAAGGCCAGCCTACACTACACAGCAAGACCCTGTCTCCAAATAAACAAAGAAGAGTGAGGAGCTGAGCATGGTGGTACATGCTTATAATCGCAGTACTCTGGGAGGCTGAGTCTGGGGAACTAAGCAGCTCAGTGCAAAGGCCTTGGATTCCATCTGCAGTATAAAACACACACACCAGTAAGATTCATGGGTGGCATTGGAAACTGATATAATGCTTTGGAAGATTACTTAAAATGGACATGAGTATATCCCCATGGAGTGTATGTATGTGTTTTATTTATTTTTTGAGGTTTTTGTCTTTCTTTTTTTGTTTTGTTTTGCTTCTTGTTTTTGAGACAGGGTGTCACTATGCAGTTCAGGCTGGTCTTGAGCTCACTGTGTAGCCCAGGCTGTCTCAAATTCTCAACAATCCTCCTGCCTCAGACTCCCCAGTGCTGGGACTGCAGGTATGAACCACCATGCTCACCCTTTTTGTCTTTTTTTTTTGGTATCGGGGATCGAACTCATGACCTTGCGCTTGCCAGGCAGGCGCTTAAGCCACTGAGCTAAATCCCCGGCCCCCCTTTTTGTCTTTTTGAGACAGGGTCTGCCTATGCAGTTCAGGCTAGACTTGGGCTTACTCTGTAGCCCAGGCTGGTCTTGAATTTCAAATGATCCTCCTGCCTCAGCCTCCCTGCTGCTGGGATTACAGGAGTTGCCACCATGCCGTTTATGGTTTTTTTGTTTTTTTTTTCCTTTGGTGTGTGCTAGAGTTTGAACTCATGACTTCACACATGCCAACGAGGCACTTGTGCCACTGAGCTAAACTCCCAGCCCTATGTTTTGTTTTAAAACAAACTGAACCAGGGATATAGCTCAGCAGATAAGTGCTTGCCTGGCAAGCGCAAAGTCCTGAGTTCAATTCCCGATAACAACAACAACAACAAAAAACACCAACATTAAAAACCACCTTCCTCACCGAAAATATGGCATCTAAATAAAATGGGAGACCAGAAAGTTCCCTCAGTCTTGAGTTTATTTTGACTTCCTAGGCTCTTCATACACATCCTTGGAAACTGCTTCCCCTCTCAGCGGTGGGTGGGAAGGAATGGTTTTTCACCCAAAGTTACAAAGTCAGTGAGTTCTGTTTGCTCATCACACTAAACAGATTTGAAGCTTAAACTGAACCCCCATGACAGGACTGCATGCACCTTTCATTTTCTCGCCAAAACCCACTTATGTGAATAGCCCCCCACCTTTGGACAACCCTTTCCTTTTTTTGTGGTGCTGGGGCTTAAACCCAGACATGCTCTACCACTGAGCTACATCTCCAGCCTTTTTAACATTCACTATGAGACAGGATCTTGCATATGCCTTTATGAGGCAGGAAAATTACTGCAAATTCAAGGTCAGCCTGAAATCCATAGTGAGACTTTGTCTCAAAAAAATAAAATAAAAATGAAAAGAAATAAATGGCCCTGGTCGGCCTCAAACTTGTAGTCCTCCTACCTCAGCCTCCCAAGTAGCTGGGATTAAAGGGTCCTCTTTCAACACAAAGTCTGACCTATATTCATCGATGTGACCATTCACTTTAGAACACAGGACTCATCTGCCACCCCAGGAGTTCCCTTTGCTCCTAACTGTAGCTGCTCTGCCACTTTTTTGACTTGTGGCACCAGAGGTGAGCTGTCCCTGCGATTCCTGGGACATGTGTGCTGTTCTTATGTGTACCCGGCCCCTTCTGCTCACCATAATGTGCTGGAGATTCGTGCATGTTGCTGCACCAATGATTTGTCTTTTTCCATGTCTGGACAGAGTCATATCTAATTTTTGGTTGTTATTACTAAAATTGCCATGCATTTTTTTTTTAATTTTCCACTAGTTTTACTAGCTCTTTCTCTTTTGCCATGAATTTCTCATAACAGTCTTTTCGTGGACACACATTTTCGTCTGTCTTGTGTAAACATCTGGAAGTGGAATCACTGGGGTCCTAGGCTAGGTCTGTGTTTAGTTTTACCAGAAATGATCAGATGATTTGCCAATGTCATTGTAGTGTTGCACATTCCTACTAGTAACAGATGAGAGTTTCGTTTGTTCCACAACCCTGACATTTTCAATCTTTTGATGGTAGGCGTTTTGATGGTAGGTGAATGTGCATTTCTTGGTCCTTCCACTACCAGGTATGTATGTGCAACAGGAGATATGTGTAAGAATGTTCTCAGTAGCACTGTGTAATGCTTGAGAACTACAAACAACCCAAATGTCCATCAAAACAGAACAGATAAATTGTGGTACAATTAAGACATGTGCTAAAAAATGAACTCTAGTTTCAGACATCAAAAGGGATAAATATGACAAAAAAAAATATGTGGAGCAAAAAAATTACATCATGGGTGACTGCCCACAGCATGAATCTGTGAAAAGTTTAAAAATATGCCAAGATAAAGAAGACATTGTTTATGCTCTATGTGTAGATAACAAAACAGTATGGGAAGTCTGGGGAGCTACTTGGAATTCAGGAGCAGTCTCTGGAAGGGAAAGGAAGGTAAATAAAATCAAGGAGGGGCCCACAGAGGCTTCGGGAACATGGATAATATATTGCTTCTTCATCCTCGTGGGAGACTCAAGAGTAATTTTTTTTTTTATGTTCTCTCTTTACAGAGTATACATATAAACTAGGTGCACCTATAATCCCAGTACCTTGGGAGGCAGAGCCAAGATGACGGCAAGTTCAAACCCACTGTGGGCAACTAGCAAGACCCAAGATCCTGTCTCAAAAGAAAAAAAGAGCCAGGCATGGTGGTGGATGCCTGTAATCCCAGCACTCCGGAGGCTGAGGCCGGAAGATCACTGTGAGTTCAAGGCCAGCCTAGATTACACAGTCCGTTCAAGATGAGCCTGAACTACATAGTGAGACCCTGTTTCAAAACACAAACAAAAAACCCGAAACAGTACTAGCTCTCATTGTGTTGGTCTTGGATTCAAGGCCTAGTACTTCAAAGGACACACATAGACGTACACAGTAAAACTATTTTAAATGTGCAATGCATTTCATAACAAATCTGAATCTGGAAGGAGGAATACTGGGCATCAGACTGAGGGCACATGTCCATCAGGCTTTGGCTTCTTAAAAGGTTTTTTTGGCGGGGGCGAGAACCAGGCATCACACTCACAACCTTGTGCTTGCCAGGCAGGCGCCTGTGCCGCTGAGCTATATCCTTGGCTGTCCCCCACCTTTTTTTTTTTTTTTTTTTTTTGTTAAAACATGTTTGTTTGTTTCTTTTGTTTTTATTTGACACTGTCTTACTTTGTAGCCCAGGCTGGCCTCAAACTTGCAATCATCCTGCCTCAGTCTCCCAAGTAGCTGGGATTATAGGTATGCGCTCCTGGGCCTTAAAACATTTTACTAAGGAACTATGCTGGCTGAGCGGCAGGCTGCCGGTGGTGGAGGCAGGGAATGCGGATGACAGGAGAGACAGGACTTGGAGAGACATCCAGGCTGTGGTCCAAGCAACCTGGTGGATGTGGATACCATTCACCAATCAGAAAAGACAGGAAATTTATGGATTTGGGTGAGAAAACTAAGATTTCTGTTGGTAACCAGATGCCTTTTAGACTCCCATGTGCAAATAATAACAGGCACTCAGACGCACATCTTAAAGTCCTGGATGTGGTCAGAGGCAGAAGAATACATCTGAGAATCACCAGAGCACAGTTCATTTTTAAAGCTATAGAACTAAAGAAATGATCTAGGGAGGGGCTGACTTAGAGGAAAGAAGGTCGCCCAGGGTGTGGCCGGGTACAACCTTCACAAGGCCTGCTGCCAACAAGCACAGAAAGAGATGCTCATTTCCTCAGGGAAACGCAAATCAAAACTGTAAACAGGCCGAGCAACAGTGACTGGCTTCTGCTGTCATTGCTGGGTGGCTGAGGCAGGAGAAGTGAAAGTTTCAAGCCCTGTCTGGATGACTCAGTGAAACCCTGCCTCAAAATAAAAGACTGCAGGGCTGGGGATTTAGCTCAGTGGCTTAAGCACCTGTCTGGCAAGTGCAAGGTCGTGAGTTTGATGCCCGGTACCAAAAAAAATAAAAAAAAAATAAAAGACTGCCAACGCAGCTCTGGTTTGGGGGAATTCGATTCCCCAAACCAAAAACACACAATCAAAATACTACTTCCTATCTACTAGGATGGCTACAATAAATAAGAAACTGTTGCCATCATACAGTGCTGGTGGGAATGTTGAAACAGTGTGGCGGTTCCTCAAACAGTTAAACACAGAATTATCTTACGACTCAGAAATTCTACTCCTAGCTATATACCCACAAGAAATGAAAATGTACATCCACATAAAACCTTGTACATGCTGGGCATGGTGATATCATCTGTAATATCAGCTACATGAAAAGGCTGAAGCAGGACAATAGTAAATTTGAGGTAAGCCTAGGAAACTTAGCAAGACCCTGTCTCAAAATTTAAAAAGCAGGGAATGTAGTTCAGTGATAAAGGGCCCCTAGATTTTATCACCTGTCTCTCTCTCTCACACACACATACACAAATGATTTATACCAGTCTTATTCATAACCACCCTAGAGAGGAAACAATGCAAAGTTCCATCAACTGATAAATTAATAAACAGAATGTAATATATCCATGTAACAAAATATTATTCATCCATAAAAAATAAAAAGGAACAGAGTTCTGAGGTATCTTAATTGTATACATAAACCTTGAAAAAGTGAAAGTGAGGGAAAAAACCAATCATACTGGATGATTTATATGAAATGTCCCAAACAGCCAGGTATGGTGGTGCATGCCTGTAACCTCAGTACTCTGAGGCTGAGGCAGGAGGATGGCTGTGGGTTCAAGGCCAGCCTAGGCCACATAGTGAGACAATCTCAAACAAAACAACAACAAAAATCCAGAATAGGCAAATCTATACAGATACAAAGTATACTGTTGGCTGCTGGCGCTGGAGTTGGGGAAGAACAGAGAATGCTGCTGGGGTAGTTTCTTTTTGGGTGATGAAATACATTTGTGACAGTTGCACAACCATGTGAACAGATTAAAAACCACTAAATTAGCAAGGCTTGGCGGCACTCTGCTGTAATCCTAGCTACTCAAAAGTGAGGCAGGAGGATGGAAAGTTGAAGCCCAGCTTGGGCAATTTACCAAGACCCTGTCTTAAATAAAAAATAAAAAGGGCTGGGGATAGCTCAGTGCTCCCTGAGTTCAATGTCTAGTACTAAAACAAAGAAACACTTCAAGTGGGTGAACTGTATAGTATGTGAATTATATCCTAATAAAAAATGCCATTAAAAAAAAAGAAGAAAGGTTCTAGGGGCAGTAGCACATGCCTATAATTTCAGCCAAAGGAGGCTGAGGCAAGAAGATCGCAAGTTTGAATCTGGGCAACTTAGCAAGTGTGTCTCAAAATAATAAATAAATAAACATAATAAAAGGTCTGGAGATGTAGCTCAGAGGAAATGCCCTGGGTTCATTTTGCAGCAGTGAAATGGGGGGTGGACAGGAATGTAAGAAAGTGACATGGTGGCATGAGGGTTATATTGATAGCTGTTGCAGAGCGTGTGTATGCTGATGAGGATTCACAAAGAAGGACACGTTTATGATGTAAGGAGGCTGAGGAGCAAAATCCTTGGACAGCAAGAGGGGACGGGATGAAGAACCCACCTGGGGAAGGGTTACCTAGGAGCCGGAGGCAAAGCAGAGGTGAGGGCCATGGACACCAAGGGCAGTGGGGCTGAAGATTTTATAGAGACGGATGTGAAATAGCTATAAGAGAACAGAAGTAACCAGGGTAATTCAGTAGGTGCCAAGGCAATGCTATGGTTGTGTGTGTGCATGTGTGTGTGCGCACACACACATATACACACACACACACTGAGAAACATACCCAGGGCTCATAACCCCTTGTGATGGGAACTTGCTAAACTGCCCAGGCTGGCTTTAAACTTGTGATCCAGGCCAGGGATATAACTCAGCAGCACAAGTGTCTGCCCGGCAGATGTGAGGTTGTAAGTTCGATCCCCAGTACAAAAAAAAAAAAAAAAAACCACAAAACCTTGTGATCCTCCTGCCTCAGCCTCCCAAGTGCTACAGGTGTGCACCATGCCCTACTGATCTACATATGTACATATTCATTCCTTCCAAGCCAGCCATGGTGGTATTGTATACACCTGTAGTTCCAGCTGCTTGGGAGATTCAGGTAGGATTGATCACTTGAGCCCGGGAGTTTACAGTGATGGAGCCTGTCTCCCACAAAACAATCTCTTCCCTATTGTGTGTGTGTATACATATATATATTTTGTTTGTTTTTGCAATAAGAATCAAACCCAAGCATGCTAGTCAAGTACTACACTACTGAGCTACACCCTCAGCCCAAAGCTATGGGTTTTTTATGTTTTCATTGTTTTGAGACAGGGTGTCACTATGTGGTCCCGGCTGTTCTCCGGCTGAGGTCCCGGCTGAGGCAAGCCTCCAGCCTCAGGATGAGTGCTGGGATTACACATGTGCACCACCACGCCCAGTCCATTATGCTCTCCTAAGAGGTTTGTGGTCACAAATTTGACAGATTTGGAAACCATGGTAACAATAATCCACTGATCAATCTCAAACTGCTGAGGCTGAAGGAGGAAGAAGTAACAGGACAGAGCTGGTCAGGGGCAGGGCTGTCATCCTTCCACCAGCGGGGGATTCATGCTTGGGTGGCTCCCAGGGAGCAAGGACAAGGGAAGCTCAAAGAGGCCTGCAGGTAAAGGGAAGGAAAAACAGGAGTGGAGGACTGGGGAACACAGAATATCAGGGTGCTGGGGAGGCTGTGGTAGCTCTGGAGCCATTCTGTCAGACCTCAGGAGCAGGAGGCCAGCCATGGAATCAACCCAATGAAGCACTGGCCGGCCTGGCCTCAGACGTGCACAGCTGAACACAACCTTCTTGGCAAGCAGAGAAAAGAAACATCAGAACAAGGCCTTGAGGACAGGGGGATGGGGACTGTCTCCAGGGAGGGCTGGAGAGGGGACCAAAGCCAAGCCCTAGACTGACCGAGCCACTCAAAGGCAGCCGGGGAACATGCCGAGCTTCACTCCAAAGGCAGCAAACCACAGACTATTACTCAACGGGCGCGATGCTTTCTGAGCGTGCGGGCATTTCCAGGGATAGCCTCTCATTTAGTATCCTCAGGAGTCCCGGGCCAGCCGAACAAGGTCAGCCAGGCAGGAGACTCCAAGACCAGTGCTTTCCAAACAGGCTTTCACCAGCCACCCAAAGCCTCCCCGCACCCCCCTTCCCTGCCCGCCCTACCACCCCAGCAAACTCCCTGCTTCCTGGGTGAGGCGACTGCCATCCCTGGTGAAGGTGCTCTGGGAAATCTGTCATTATTATTACTGTCATTATTATTTATTGAGGGTACTAAGGATGAAACCTAGGGGCACTCTACCACTGAGCTACATCCTCAGCCCTTATTTTTTTGAGACAGTCTTGCTAAATTGCCCAGGGGAGATTTAAGCTTATAATACTCCTGCCTCAGTCTCTTTTCAGGGCTGGGATTATTACAGACAGCTAAATTAGACAAATTCATTTAGAGTCTGAAAGACTATGCTCTCAAAGGAAGTCAGCACAAAACAAGAAAGACATCAGCACTGTGGCTGGCCAGAGGAGCATCTGAAGACCGCCAGGCCTCAAGATGGAGATCCAGTGGCCTGGCCCTCTTCCCTCCCTAAAGGAAAAACAATAATTTGAGATTATTCTATAATTAGCCCCAGCTGGGCCCCATATGTCCAAGTGGGTGACCAGAACAGCCTGACCCATGCCTTCCCAAAAATGCCTCTGTTCTTTCCTGTACCCTTGCTACTGACTCATTTTCCTATTGCAGCAGTATTACCTAAGTGGTTATACTTGTAATCCTATAGTGGATCGCGATCTGACCCATGGTGGGACTCTGCCATATAAACTAGCCCTGACAAAGGGCCTCAGTAGCCACTTATTCAGGACCCCCACCTGGAAATCCAGGAGCTATGCTTATTTCCAATAAAACTCTCCAACTTCCTCTTTGGTTCTTGACTTCATTGCCTGAAGTGAGAGCAGGAACCCAGCAGGTCAGGAGTTCTATTTCCCTGTGTCAGGATTACAGGTGTGTGCCACCATGTGTGGCTAAACATTACCTGGAGGACGGGGTGCCCCCCCTTTCACAAACTCAGCGAGTCGTGTCCACGATGTGCCTGAGAAGCATTGCCTCACCTCTGTGTGCTTGGTTAACTTAAGTTATTACGTTGCAACATCCTGGCCCTGGCCCTGGCCCTGGCCCTGGCCCTGGCCCTGACCCCTCCCAGTTCAGCAAGTGACTCGGGCGCTTCCGCTTCCCTCGCACAGCCTCTGGCCAGCCTCTGCCTTCCAGCTGGACACCTAGCCTCGACTTGATGTCCAGTATAAACTCAGCTGTGGTACCTCACAGGCTGCCCAGCGCTCAAGCCAAGAAGTCACAAAGTGAGAGCTAAGCCATCTCTTTAAACCGAAAACAGGGACTCTGGCTAACTAACCTTCAGTTAAGAAATAAACCATCAGGCTGGATGCACCGGCACATGCCTGTAATTTCAGTGCTCAGGGCAGCTGAGGCAGGAGGAGTGCCATGAATTCAAGGTCAGCCTGGCTACAAAGTAAATTCAAGGCCCACCTGAACCATACAGTGAAATTTTGTCTCAAGAAAGACCAAAAAAAATAAAAATAAAAAATAAACCATCAGTCTTTCCAGTGCTGCACCCTGAAGTCACAGCCTCTAGCAGGTCCATGGCCCTGGGGCAGGGAGCCTGTAACAGAGGAACACGGGCCCTGAGGGTAGGAAGGGGAGGAGCTAGGGTAAAAGGTCCCTTTAGATCACTAAAGATCTGCTCCCTCAGGAAAGAACCTCAGTTTGCTGGGGGGGGGGGTGATGTTTACCACACAAGTTTATACTAAGGCAGGAAGTAAAGTTCAAGATTCTAGACTGTTGAAGCCAGGCAGACAGGCCAGGCAGAAAGGGTTGGGGAGGGGAAAAATGGGACTAGGAATAGAGTCATTAAGAGATGTAATGAAAGTCCCAGGTACAAGTCTGTAACCCCAGCACTCGGAAGGCAGAGGCAGGAGGATTGCTGTGAGTTTGAGGCCAGCCTAGACTACGTAGTGAGTTCAAGGCCAGCCTGAACTGCATAGTGAGACACTGTCTCAAAAAACAAAAAATGAATAAAAATCCCCCAAAATACATAGTGAATTCAAGGCCAGCCTGGAATACAACAGAAGACCTGGAGTTACAGAAAAAAAGAAAGAAAGAGAAAGAGACAGAGAGAGAGAAAGAAAAGAAGAAAAAAGACAGAAAGAAAGCAAGAAAGCAAGAAAGAAAAGTAAAGGGCAACCTGGCTTCTGCTGAGCCTGCTTCTGCTCCCCAGGAGCCAGGCCACTTCCTATTTACTTTTTATCTAATCTGATGGTCTAGTGGTTTTAAAAAATACATGAGCATAACCAATTATACTTAGGTATTTGCATCTGTTACCTTCTGCATTTTCTCTACCTCTTTTCTTTTCCTTTCAGTGGATTGATACATTATGCCCATCCACACTACTTTTTTCCTCCCGGTTTAGAAATTCTATTTCTTGCTGGGCCTGGTAGTACACACCTGCAATCCTAGCATTTAGGAGGCTGAGGCAGGCAGATCACAGGTTATGACTCAGCCTAGGCAATTTAGTGATTTAGCAAGAGATCCTGTCTCAAAATAAAAGAATAAAAAGGGTAGTCAGGCATGATGGCACATACCTGTAATCCTAGCACTTGGGAGGCTGAGGCAGGATAACTGCTGAGAGTTCAAGGCCAAACTTGGCTACATAATGAGTTCAAAACCAGCCTGGAATACATAGTGAGACTCTGTTTCAAAAAACCTAAATGAGGGCTGGGGATTTAGCTCAGTGGTATAAGCACCTGCCGGGCAAGTGTGAAGTTGTGAGTTCAATCCCCAGTACCAAACCAAAACAAAAACCCTAAACAAATAAATAAATAGGCTGAGAATATAGCTCAGTGTAGAGCCCCTGGGTTCAATCTCCTGTACTAGGGAAAAAAGAAAGAAACAGTTATTTCTCTTATGTACTCATTCCTTCATTTACTGTTCATGATGTTTTTTGAGACAGGGCCTTGTTAAGTAGCCCAGGCTGGCCTGGAACTCGCAATCCTCTTGCCTCGTATCCTTGTAGTGATTATCACCAATTTTCAGCATATACACATCTTCCCCATGAAGTCTCAGTGCCATTCTCCTCAACAAGGCAGATACGTGGTGTGATTTAACAATGAAATCCTCCTGTCTACTCTTCCTTGATGAGGCTAACAGTTCTAGTTTTCCTTTTAAAAATTAAAAGCCCGGGCTGGGGATTTAGCTCAGTGGCTTAAACACCTGCCTGGCATGCTCGAGGTTGTGAGTTTGATCCCCGGTACCAAACAAACAAACAAAAAAAAACTCAAGTACAATTCCTTTTTGGCCTGGGGATTTAGCTCAGCGGCATAAATGCCAGCCTTGCAAGTGCGTGGTTGTGAGTTCGATTCCTGGTCCCGATTAAAAAAAAAAAAAGTTCCTGAAAAATTAAAAGCCCGACCGGGGATTTAGCTCAGTGGCTTAAGCGCCTGCCTGGCAAGCTCGAGGTCATGAGTTTGATCCCCGGTACCAAAAAAAAAAAAAAAACAAAAAAAATTAAAAGCCCAATCAACACTGGGTTTCTGCCATGCCTCCTGCACCTGTGGCTGACACTGTTGGTTGGCCACAAGCAGTCACTCGCCTTCCTTTTCCTGCCAAGATTCCTGACTTGTTCAGGCAGCTAAAGATCCAGTCCTAGGAGATAAGGCACGATTGGTCAAAGCCAATCACAGCCAGCCTTTCCTTTTTCAGCAGGAATTGACCTAAGGACAGAGCTACTTAGGTCAAGGAGACTTAAGCAGATATCTTAGGGCTGTCTAGGAAAAAATTCTCCCCTGGGGCTGGCGATTTAGCTCAGTGGCTTAAGTGCCTGCCTGGCAAGCATGAGGTCATGAGTTCAATCCCCGGTACCAAAAAAAAAAAAATTCTCCCCCTTCCCCCAAAAGAAAGACACATAAGGAGAAAGCTTCATTACTCTCAGCACCACCCTGCCTTCCTGCTCGAGATGTTAAAGGGTGGTGATGCAATGTCTGAAGCTATAGCAGTCATCTTGCAACACTAAAGAACAAATCTTATACCTATAAATGGCAGAGAAGAGAGATCCAGGGTCCTTCATGGTGATACTGCACGACTGCCCCAACCCTGGGACTCCCTACTTCCATACTTCTTGGTTATCAGCTAATCTAATGTGGTGGGGGTGGAGGGAATAAACCCAAGGCTTCATCTACACCAAGCAGGTTCCCTACCACTGAGAAACAGACTCAACAGGCTTGAGTTTAAATCACTGGATTATTGTTATTTTTAGCTGAAAGTATCCTGATATACCATCAATAAATTTATTAACATGATGTGTGGATTTCTTTTCTTCTTCCCTCTCCTCTCCTCCCCTCCTGTCCCTCAGCAGAGGCTCCTCGGGTGTGGCAGGAATTGCAGGTACTCAGGAGGATGAGGTAGAACTATTGCTAGCCCGGGGAATTTAATGAGCCCTTCTCTCAAAATAAAATTTATGACTGGATGTGGTGGAGCATGCCAGGAATTCCAGCACTAGGAAGCAAGGGAACTGCTGTGAGTTCAAGGCCAGTCTGAGCCACATAGTAAGTTTAAGATCAGCTTGAACTACATAGTGAGACCCTGTCACAAGAAACAAACAAATAAATAAAAGAGGCGGGGGTGCTGCTCATTTTAAACGTCCTACTACATGCAATTGCCAAGTGCAAGGCCTTGAGTTCAATCCCTAGTCACACAGAGACACACAGAGAAAAGGACAGAGAGAAAGGGAGAGGGGTCTTGCTATGACGCAGACTGGCCTCAAACTCCTAGGCTAAGCAGTCCTCCTGCCTCAGCCTCCCAAGGAGTTGAGAGTAGAGGGTACATCACTACTCAGCTCTCTGAATCATTGTTGGCCCTGGCAATCCGCTCTTTCCTCTTCTTACTGTAGGACACACTTAATGGTCCTTTCAGCAATAGCTTCTTGGGGTAACATCGTCTTAGGGTGTCCAGAAACACTTCCTTCACCTCATTCTTCAATGCTAGCTGTATACAGAATTCTAAGTTGATAAGTATTTCCCTAGGACATGCTTCTGGTTTTGTTTTTTTGGTTTGTTTCCTGGAGACAGGGTCTTGCTAGGTAGTTCACACTGGCCTTGAACTTACTATGTAGCTCAGGCTGGCTTTGAATTTATAACAATCTTTCTGCCTCAGCCTCCCAAGTGTGGGATCATAGGTGTGAGCCACCACACCTGGCCCCCAAGACCTACCTTTGCTATCTTCTGGCATCTAATGTTGATGAAAGATCATCTGATAGACTAATTGCCAGTCCTCTGAATTCTTTTTTCCTTTAGTAGAGTGCTGGGGATTATACCTAGGGCCTCCAAAATACTAACCAAGCACTGTTCCAATGAGCTACCTCCCCACTGTCCTCTGCAAGTTATCATTCTCTTCACAGTTTCACTGTATTTTGTCTAGTGAGACACTGTTTGATTTTCATATTTTTTCTTCAAATGCAGCCTTTTGTTTGTTGACACAGAGTCTCACTTTGTAGTTTAGGTAGGCCCTGAACACTCTATGTAGTCCAGGCTGGCCTCAAACTTGTGGCAATCCTCCTGCCTCAGCCCCCTTGAGTGCTGAGATTACAGGCATGCACCATCACACCTGGCAAGACTTCAAACCTTATTTTTTTAGACAGGGTTTAATTACATAGTTTAGGCTGGGCTTGAACTCACTTTGTAGCCCAGGTTGGCCTCAAACGTGTAGTGATCCTCCTTGCCTCAGCCTCCGGAGTGCTAGGAATGCAGGTGTGCGCCACCAAGTCTAGCTTCAAATCTAGAATTCTTATCTATTCTTCCTCCAAATACTGTCATCTCTTTTATTCATATCTGGAATTCCTATTAGACATGCTAAAGCACTCCATCTGTCCACCATGTGTGCTACATCCTAGCTGAATTCCTCAGTGATACCTCCCAACTCCACGATCTTGTACCAGGCTAGGTTTATCTACCGTTTCCAATTCTAACGATACTCGTTTTCATTTTTAGATTTGTTTTGAGACAGGTTCTTACTGTGGTGTGTATATAGCCCAGGCTGGCCTTGAACTCTGAATTTCCTTACCTCAGTCTCCAAGGAGCTGGAACTATAAGCACTTACCACCATGCCTGATCTTTCCCAGAATTATTAATATGGTACATTTTCATATTCATATGTTATTTTTTTCTTGCCCAGTTTTCTTTCTTGAAAGGACTGTTTTATCTCTTTGAAGGTCCTAAAATCTATTCATACTGAAGACATTTTCCAATTACTCTGTTATTTTTTACTTCTTCTAGGGTAAATTCTTTTGTTTTGTTTCTTCTTTTTCATGCTTTCCCCCCTTGTTTCAGAACTTCATTACAAGTTCATCTTAACTACCTTTTATATTTTACTTTCCCCTGTCTAGGGGTTTTCACATTTGCCTCCCTAGGTCTGTGGTTCTGAGGTCTAGAGTCAAATCTAGTAGCACCAGCTGAGTCTAGGCCCAGGCTATTTGGTTAAATGCCTGCATATCATTAAAATACTCAGCTTGGGGGGGGGGAGTGTACAACATTCTTCTGTTGTTAACTTTCCCAGCCCTTGGCCTCTAGCAGCGTGGACTTTCACTGCACACCTCATGTGGGATAGCAATGCTACCCCAATTTCTGCCCCTGGACTCAGAGACCAGAGGCCTGCAGCTTTGTGTTTCTGGTCCAGTTCTCATGGGGATGTTTATCTGCTGCACAGAAGGTTGGGTTGGGAAGAGAACGAGGGCAGGACCGCTTTTAGAATTTTATCTTTTTATATTCGACTGCTGTGTGTTTAGAGTATAAATTTACAATGCCATCTTGATGGGATGGGTTGGATTAAACTACTCACACCAGGGAACTGGGGATTCCTGCCAATACCTGTCTCTGGGGAAGGAATATCAAACCATCTGTAACAAGAGTGATAGAACTCCAGCCAGCACACTGAAGGAAGCAGCCCGGGGATATCCTTGGGTGTGATGATCAAAAATCCCAATTAACACATTCCACCTCCACCTTCATTCCAAGTCCCAGTAGGGTGGGAGCAAGGTGTGCAACCATGGCAATGGGGGCTTTCTGCTGTGGGCTAAGCAGGCCTTCACGAACAAGGGCAGCTTCCATAACTCTTGGCCATTTCAGTCTTTCCCGGCTAGTGAAATATGCATACCAGCCACAGGAACCTTTGATGAAAAGACCCACCCCGCTCTCATCAAATCCCAGTCGGCCTGCAGCAGGCCCAGCCTGACACTGCAATATGACTCAGAAGATCAGTGGATTCCAGAGCCAGATTCAAGGTTGTCACCAAGCAGCAAATTACATGCTCGCTTGCTTATTTGATTTACTTACTTATTCATGCAGTGTTAGGACTGAATCCAGGGTCTCTGCAGTTAGTTATAACCCCAGCCCATTTTTTATTTTGAGACACAGTCTCATTAAGTCACTGTTGTCCAGGCTGGGCTTGAATTCTTTTTTTTCCTGCTTCAGCCTCCCAGAGTGCTGGGATTACAGGCATGTGCCACCATCTCCAACTAGCACGTCATTTTTAAATTTCAGTGGACCTGTTAGCACATGCTTTAATCTCCATACTCTGGAAGGCTGAGAAGGGAGGATCATGAGTTTAAACTCAAAGTGGGCAATTTAACAACTCAGATCCAATCTCAAAATAAAAAATAGAGAAAGGGCAAAAATTCCAGGACCCCAATTTTTTTTTTTTTTTTTGAGATGGGATCTTTCTGTATTGCTCAGGCTGGCCTTCAACTCCTGGGTTCAAGCAATTAGCTGACCTCTGCCTCTCAAGTCATCATAGCTGTGCCCCTTGGACTGGTGATACCAGTACCTGAGGGACCAAAATAACAATTGAACGAAGGCAACTCTACTGCTATCCTCTCCCCTCATGCCTGACTACCTGTTACTGCTGAGTCCAGTCTCTCTGCTTGACTCAGTCTTACCTTTCCACCTACTTCCTTCAGCTGCTGATATATCCCAAAGATTTTGCCTTCAGCCCTTTTGCTTCTTTGCGGCTTTACTGTGCACCATCCCCCTTCCAAATCTTTTTTTTTTTTTTTTTTTTTTTGGTACCGGGGATTGAACTCACAACCTCGCGCTTGCCAGGCAGGCACTTAAGCCACTGAGCTAAATCCCCAGCCCCCCCCTTCCAAATCTAAGCGCCTGCTCTCCTATCCTGGGCTCTCCGACCTGCATTATCGACAGCCTCCTTGGCATGTCTACATGGCTCTTCACACTTAGCTCATCACTAGCCAGCACTTCGAAGCATATGAGACCCGACACTGTGATTACATACCTGTAATCGGAGCTATTTAGCAGGTTCAGGCAGAAGAATTGCAAGTTCAACTCTAGCCTGAACAACTTAAAATAAAGGAAAAAGGCTTGGGATGTGATCAATGCCCCCGAGTTCAATCGTTCCTATCATAAAAAAAAAAAAAAAAAGAGAGAAAGAGAAAAAAAAAGCATGAGATAAGGTGTCCTCATTTGTGGGTCCAAGGGTCAGATCTCTCACCATAAATAGCATTCAGAGGTCCCCAAATGAGGCTCTCCTCCCAAGGCTCACCTCTCATCAGGCCCTACCCTCCGGAGTTTATGAACTAATTCGGATCACAAGCAAATTCTGGCCCACATTTATTAAGATCCTTAACTGAAATTAGAAAACGTGTATGTTTCTACCTGATGAGAGATGAGCCTTGGGAGGAGAGGTGGTGGATACCTGCAATCCTAGCACTCAAGAGACTGAGGCAGGAGGACTGCCACAAGTCTGAGGCCAGCCTGGGCCACATAGTGAGACCCTTTGTCAAAAGCAAAACAAAACACCCAAAATAAATTTAAAATAAAACTTTAAAAAATGGCTGGGGATATAGCAGAGTCAAAGGCCCTGGGTTCAATTTCAGTACTGGGAAAAACAGAATCAGAATACTGGTTATGAAAAAGTGCTTTGAGCCTATGGTAGTGGCACAGGCCTCTAATCCTAACATTGGTGATCTAAGGCAGAGGGACTGCAAGTTCAAGACCAGCCTGGGAAAAATTAATGACTAGTAAGACCTTATCTCAAGGAAAATAAAAAACAAAAGGCCTGTAAATATAGCTCAGTGTGAAGGCCTGCGGTTCAATTCCTAGTACTGAAGGGGGGGCAGCACTGAAATCATTTTATAAATTAGATAAGTATCTAGATGATAGTAACAATTCTGCCCCCCATTCTTCTGTCCCTGACATCTGTGAGAGAGTTCTCTAACTTCTCTTGGATAACCAAGAACATGAGTCCTCAGGTGCAAAGCAGACTTAGCAAGTCTGAGGCAGTGGGAAAGCCTGAGAAACTTCAATAACAGGACTAGTTGAGGCGCCTTGTTCTGAACTTTATGTCTTTGGGTTGCAAAGATGGAACTTGCTGGTTGCTTCCCAGAGAAACACACACTGGACTGAAGGGTAGCTGGGAGGCAGGGTACTTGCTGTCACAAGCAAGGTCCTAAATTCAATCCCTAGCACCACAAAAACAAACAAATACTGCAGGTTACTAATGTTTAATTGTCTAGTTAGGGCTCTCAGATCACTGATATGATCACCTGAGCTCAAAGGCTCCCCAGAGAAAGTACCTAGAAAAAGCTGAATTTACATTCTGGTTTACCACTTGTCTGCTATGAACCATTCACCCTCTCTGATCTGTGTGTCCTCATCTGTAAAATGGAACCATCACCCTTTGGCAAGGGCTTCCATAAGGATTAGCTATAAAAAGCTCCCAGCTTGGTGGCTGTTGTCCAGGGCTGAGCAGGTTGAGGGCCAGTTCTGCTGACTCCACCCAATATGGGTCACTCCTGGGCCAGAGCCCCTTTCCCTAAGGAGGCATTCCAGGGCTTCAGCCCTTCTTGTGCTGCCCTGGTCACCCCAGGCCTAACACTGCCTTGCTTCACAGATTCCTTCCTGGCCAAACCTAGAGGCAGACGCAGCTTCCAGGGAGGTCACAGCCAGCTCTGCCTTGGTTTTTGCTCCTAAGCTGAGCAGAGAAGGGACTGTGTCCACTCTGGGCCAGAGCTTGTGGAACAGGCTGTGTCACCTCTTCCTCAGGCACTGCTTCATCAGACCCCAGGGAACAGAGGCCTGAGCGAAGCCCGCTCCAAATAGCTCCTCGAGGCCTGTCCCCTACCTAGCTGTCCACACCCATGGCTCACTAGCTGCAGGTCAGCAAGATTCTAGGGAGGACTGGAACCTCAGGCAGAAGACAAGAAGAAGGTGGGTAGGAAGGCAGAAGAGAAGGGGAGAAACCTAAAGTCCTCTGCAGACAGAAGAAGCTGAGAATAGGATAGATAAAAATGGCCAGCAAAAGCCAGAGAGGAGTCTGCAGTGCCCCTAGGTTTGGAACATCATCTCCCAATTCTGTCCTCCGCCTGCCTCCAAGGGCCAATGGGACCAGCTAGGACCTGCCCAGGATGCAGGGACTAAAGCATGGACAGTTTCTGATTTCCTTTAAAGACAGGTGCTTGTGTGTGTGTGTGTGTGTGTGTGTGTGTGTGAGAGAGAGAGAGAGAGAGAGAGAGAGAGAGAGAGAGAGAGAAGCAGGCAGAGAGGGAGAGGAAGAGAAAGGGAAAGAGGACAAGAGGAAGACAGAAATGGGACTGAACCTAGGGCCTTTCACACTGAAATACATCCCCAGCTCTCTTCTTTTGCATCTTTAGCCCCTTTTATTTTTTATTTTGAGACAAGAGTCTAAATTCCCCAGGCTGGGCTCAAACTTGTGACGTTCCTGCCTCAGCCTCCCCAGTGCTGAGATTATCTGAGTGCGCCACCACACTTGGCTCATACCAGATGTTTAAACATAAGTTCACTGAGAACCTTCGGAATCTTCCTTCCCTTCCAGTACTTGTCTACTGTCTACAGAATGCTTTGAATGATAAGAGAAAAGCCGGGGATGTGTTCATGTGACAAGTATTTGCTGGTTCACACTGGGGAGTGGCATCTAGTGGGGGGGTGCCCTTCCTCCCCACTGGGTCACATCACTAACACCCCCACCCTGTCCCTGAAGGCCTACAGCTCCTGTCTGGCACCAGTCAGGCCCACTTCCTAGTGTCCAGCAACAGAGCCATGGGCTTTTGCTCTGTTCTCTTTTCTTTTGTTTTTTAGTTTGTTTGTTTGTTTGTTTGTTTTGAGGATTGAGGGTGGGGGCCTCAGGTAGCACTCTGCCACTGAGGTACATCCTGAGCCTTTTTTATTTTGAGACAGTATCTTGCTAAGTTGTACAGGATATACTCAAACCTGTAGTCCTCCTGTCTCAGCCTCCCAGGTAGCTGGGGTTACGGGTATATGCCAATGTACCTGGCTTTGGGTCACTGGGTGTTCAGGCCTGCCCACCACCATCCAGGCTTCTTGGCTGTGACTGCTCTCCAGAAGGGCTGTCCTTCCTCAGGCATGCCAAGGGACAGCTGACCTCCAAGACTGGCACCCTACGTCTTGCCCTCTTAAAGAAGCGGAGCTAGGGCCAGGGATTTAGCTCAGTGGCTTAAGTGCCTGCCTTCCCCGGTAAAAAAAAAAAAAAAAAAAGAAGCGGAGCTGAAGACTTGCTCCCATGGTCTGTGTCAGGAAAATACTAAGAAAGCACAGACGCTGAGGGCAGAGCAAGTGCTTCAAGGAGAAGTGAGGGCAGCCCTCAGCTCACAAGCTTGCCTGAGGAAAGGGCCACACTCCCATCACCTCATCCCCACACAGGCAGCCCTTTGGCTCTTCTCAAAAACACTGATCAGTCCCATCCTCCCCAACTCCTGCCTCTCCAAACCACACACATTCTCCTGCCTGGCTTGGGAGAAACCAGCAAGAGGAGGCTTCAAAGAGTCTCCTCTATGATACTACAATACCCAGTGCTGATTCCATAATGTCATGATGTGAAGTCCAGGAAAACTATCACTTTTTGTTCAAAGTGATCTTAGCTTGCTGTGCCTTGTCTAAGTTCAACATACATGAAGGTATGGACAGCTGTTTTGAGGAGAATGAGACACTATGACAGCCATTCATGGCTTCCCTAATGTCTGGTCTTGAAGACCTGTAATGTCCCCCTCGTCCTGCTCAGATCAATTCCATACTAGGTTGTTTCATGTGAATTCCCTATATGTGACAATCTGGACAACTATTTGGAAGAAAACAAGAGTCAATATGATAGAGAGTGAATATCTCCAATTGTCTAGCTTTGA
>PVJX010001087.1:116282-146030 GCA_004027295.1 Dolichotis patagonum | reverse complement strand
ACGTGTGATCCGCTTTGCTCTGTTTTGTTGTGTTTAATTTTACCCTATTGATATAATTGCATGTATATTTGAGTGGGTAAGATAGATGACCATATTGTTGTTTTAGTCAGATCATGGAGCGGAGCTGTTGGCAGTCTCACTGTTTGAATGTCTACTTTACATGTTTTAACTTTGTAATTTGAACAACTATTTCAAAGAAGTCAGTATGTAATTAGTCAAGTAATAATTTCTTAGGTTTTATTGCTGTTGTACTCCTTCTTTTTTCCTTGAAACACTGTATTGTCGCTACCCTTTATTCTGTTTTGTTTTGTTTTTTCTTTAAATTAAAAAAAAAAAAGAGTCTCCTCTACTTTCTCACCCACTCCAGAAGAGGGGTAAAAGGAAAGGAAAGTCAACTTTGGTGCCACAAACCTGTAATCCCAGCTACTCAAGAGGCTGAGGCAAGAAGATTGCAAATTCACAGCCAAATAGGTCATTTAGCAAGACTATCTCAAAATGAATTTTTAAAAGGGTGAGGGCTGTAGCTTAGCACTAGAGTACTTGCTCAGCATATACAGCCCTGGATTCAATACCCAGTATAAAACAAAGCGGGGGTGGAGTTTCCCAAATAACCTTCAATCCTTCCTTCTCTAACACATGTACCCCCAGGCAGAATATCAGTACATGATAAAAGGGTCCACTATATCACATTTCCTGGAAAAATCCTGGACTAGGCTGTCCAACCCAGGAAAGAGTTGAGTCAGGGTGATTGCACAAAACTGTGGAGATGGAACAGGGCATTCCTTCCCTAGCTCCCAACCCTTGGCAGTTAACACTAAGAATTCCTGAATCACCTAGGGGAAAAGGATGGGGCCGGTGCCTCCTCTTTCCACCACTGCTTTCTTCTCCTCCCAAGCCTGGCAATGGCCTCTGGTTTGTGTTCTATTCTTTCTTCCACCTGCAAGCACTGGAAGGTTGGTCACCTACAAAAAGGCTCAGGCCTGCAGGGGCTAAGCTTGGGTACATTCGAGTTCTTCGGTGCATATGTCAGAAGGAGAAGCTATCCTCCTGGAAGTCTCCAGAACAGTTTCTATAGCTAAAAACTCCAGGCAGGAACAGGCCCAGGCATGGAACCAAACTACCTGACTTCAAAATCCAACATTCATCCCTACATCCTCTGTGGGATGACAGAAAAGACAAAAGAGAACCAACCCAACAGCCAGCACTGTGTGCCTTCAAGACCCAGGAAGCCAGGCGGAAACTGCTTCTCTGGAAGGGAAAGCTGTAAGTAGCGCCTGTGGAGTCCCTGCAGACACAGAACCCAACCGGCTTCCAGGCCCTCAGCACATCAGAAGGCAGTGGCAGAGCATCTGGCTGGCACTCGAGGATGGGCTTTCCCTGAAGGTCCAACACACAGATCAAGCTGTAGCCCGTGAGAATGTTGGAGGACCTCTTGGACGTGAGGTCCCAGAAGCCATATTCCTTCAGTGTGCTCTCCCCTCCCCCAGGCCAGTGCGGAGTTCAGGAGCAGCTTGCTCACTCAGCTAGTCCAGGGTCGCACCTGAAAGTGCAGATGACAACAAAGTTCTCTGTCATCATGCCCAGTGATGTGCCAATCCTCCACTGGGCTGGAATGCCCTCCGGCTGTCACCTTTCAGTCCTCATGGCCCACTCGTGTGGTACCCGGGTAGAATGTATTACCTCTGACACCAGGCAATATCCTAAGGAGACAGACAGTCCTGGTGCACAGGTGGAGGCCCACTTAGAGAGGGGCAAATTTCTCCAAAGGGCTCCAACAGCATCAGGGTGGGGTCAGGAGGCTTAACCTCCCTTTTCCAATCCATCCTATCCCCATGCTCCCCTAAGGCAGAGGTTCTCTGGGTTTCTTGTGCCTTCATCTGAACATCTGGCATGCAGCAGGGGCACTATATGCGCAGGGGGGCAGCAGTGGAGTCTGAAGACCCAACTGCTCTACAGCTCTGCCTGACACCTGGCAGGACACAGAGCTGGTACTGCAGGCTGGAAACAGCTTTGTGGCCAGGCTGTTATCTACTTCCTTCATCAAGACCACATGACTTCACAGTGTTGTTTGGGGTTTTTTCTCTAAACCTAGAACAATCTTTTCCCCAACCTACCCATAAAACCTCCATCAACCAAGCCAACTTCTTATCATTTTCTATTCTAGGGGCCCAGTGGGAGGAAGGAACCAGGTGGGGAGACTTCTACAGTTTCTGCCAAAATCAGATGCTGGCGAACAACCAGCCTTTTGTATGGCATCTGATTTTGTGGGTGAGGTTGGGCCCAAGCACTGTGGGAAGAGTGGGTATATCACCAGGCTTACTGAGAATAAGACCCCTCTCCTAAAAGACAGTTCTGTAAATGCCAATCACCTGGGAGACCAAGGAAGCCGGCACAACAAACAGAGTCATGGAGCCCTGGGTAGAGAGGAAGAAGTAGGCCAGGAGCAAGGACACAGGTCAGCGCTACACGGCCAGAGTGTAGCAAAAGGGCACAGGCAGTCATACTGGATCTCTGGGTGGGAGAGGCAGGAGGAACATGAAGTTTGAGGCCAGGCTGGGAAACTTGGCAAGACCCAATCTCAAAATTTAAAAAAAAACAGCTAGGGATGTAACTTAGCAGTGCTTGTTTAATATGCATGAGGCCTTGGGTACAATTCCCAGCACAACAACAACAAGAACATCAGGTCCTAGAGGCCCTCTCCACTGAATGGCAGAGCACAACAGGGTCCAAAAGCCCTGGAAACAAACCAGTAACCTGTATTTTGTGAGCCAGGCTGTTTTGATTCTTTGCATACCCTATCTTTAGCTTGCTTTTGTTCTCCTTTTATATTTAGTAATGTCTTTTGCAAAGGTCAGCCTGTGGCAGCTATGCTAATGGAAACCCAAAGATGTCTGCAACCATGCTTGGACCAGCAGAGTGAGGGGGAGCAGCTCCCCACCCTATTCCCCAGTCATGGCCCTGGGAGTGGAGGTAAAGAGAAGCAGGGTAAAAGACAGAGAAGACTAGGGTTGGGTCCCTTGCTCAGTGATCACATCTCCTACACAGCTTTCCAGCAGAGACCCTGGAAGTTCCAATGCCAGCCTAGTGCCATCTGGTAACTTCTAACACCAATTCCACAGGTGGAATTGCTTTGGGAAGCAACCCTGCTTTATATGCCACTTTTCCCTGTCATTAGGTTCAGCCCAGGCGGTGATGGTGGGGCTCAGAGTGTGAACTTGAGAGCCCAGTACACACTTGCTTTCACTTCTCTCTGGTTGAGCAAACTTCCTCTTCACTGAGGAAATGATAACACCCTGTGACTCACTGGGGCACTGGTTGCTAGGTAATCACTTTACCACCTCTGGAAAGTGGCAACATCTGCGGCTCTGCAGGTGCAAAGGGGGCCCTCTCTTGGCTCTGTCACCCGAGGAGGTGTGCCAGGCTGGGGAAGCCAGAACCCTCCCTGTCCTCAGTCCCCATCCTCAAGGATGATTCATCCTCCCAGATCCAGCTTGAGTTCTAAGCTCCCTGCCAAGATGACATCCATCATGACATGCACCAATGCCACCGGCTTCAGGACGATGGGGGGATATACAGATCTTGATTCAGTATAACATCCCAGAGAGCAGGCTTTGTCATGTGTACAGGGGTGACCTGGGGGCTTCAAGGAGTGGAGCTTGTGCTGAGTGCCTGCTTGCAAGTCCTTTGCCTTCCCTTGCTTCCCTCATGAGGTGGAGGTAGCTAAAGGGCCTCAGTGCAGGATTGGCTCTGCTAGTTGAAGGTTCTGTGTCTTTGGGCAAATCACGTCTCTTTGGGCTCAAGTCTTCCATCTTAAAATGAGCAAGATAAACCACACACACTCCCTGCTGAAATGACTGTAAACTAGGAAATGCCAGACACTGAGTAGCATCAAGTTTCAGCCTCACCGAGAGGAAGGAAGGAGGACTACAGGAGACCCCACAGCTCAGCTCAAGAATTTCAGTTAGGTTAGGAGGCCACTTCAGGGCCACTTCACAGGGCATGATGGTGCCAGCACTTAGGAGGCTGAGACACAAGGAGCACCTCAAGTTTGAGACCAGCCAGGGCTACATAGTGAGTTCAAGGCCAGCCTAGACTACAAAGCCAGACACTATCTCACCAGCACCTACCCCTCAAAAAACAAACAAACAAACAAACCACACCTGTCAGTCTGGGCTGGCAAACATGCAAAAGGGAAGAACTGGCAGTCAGCAAATTCATGAAAAGAAAGAGGAAAGATGCATAAGGGAGATGGGCAGAATGAGGGAATTTGATCCCAAATCTTGAATACTGCCTGAGAATCAAGGAGCTGGCAAGAATTGCTACCAAAGCTCCCAGTACCTCTAGAACTTTGTTAATGTAAAACTCCACACTCTTGCTCAGTGTGGGGATACACGTCTGCAATCCCTCTACGTGGGAGGTTGAGGCAGAAGGACTGCCGTGAGTTTCAGGCCAGCCTGGGTTACACAGTGAGTTTAAGGCCAGCCTGTACTACCTAGCAAGACCATGACTCAAATAACCACAAAAACAAAAACAAAACCCTCCACACCCTCAAACTGGCCCAATCCCCTCACAGCAATACCTTTCTCTTTCTGGATCAAAAACCCCAGCAAAGTGATCCACTCAAGGCAAGAAGCCTATGCAAGACTGAACCTGAAGTTTCCTCTTGCTGAAGCTGAGGCCTGATGTCCAGGATACACTGCTGAGATCTTACTATCCACATTTCTGGCTCAGCCAAGCTGGGTCAAATATCTGTATCCTCACAAATTGGAGGTGATGGGGAACTGAGAGCTAGTTTTGTCTTTTTAGACATGAAACTAATACCATAATACTGGGTATTCTCTTCCAGAGAAGTCAGAAGGGCATAATGCTCCCCAGCAGGAAATTCCCAACATAATCCAGAAAACATAGCAGCACTAAAGCTATGTTCTGACGCAGCCCCTGCAAGAAACTCCACAAGAGTGGGGTAAACACCTATAAGCCAAAATGAAGGGGAGACAGCCCCTGGGCAGAATCCAGGCAGAGCTATGGGATCTGACTGAGCCACCGTGAGAGGATCTTCTCAGACAGAGCCTTCTTAACGTTAACCAGCCACCGCTAAGACTGTACTAGGCCACAAGCAGAAAAAGGCCTGTGCCAGCTCTTTATCCTATAATGCAGGGAATGACTCCTTGTGGATGGGCAGCTGAGGCAAGGAAGTGGTTTCTATTCAAGAGCCCTATGACCATTAATCCTGATCTGTCAACTACTTTGGGTAAAGAAATGCCTAGCAGATTAATGCTCCTCGGTACATCTGGCAAGTCTTGGAAGCTTGAGCACTATATATGGTCCTTTGTCCTTTCCTTTCAGGCACTGTTCCCGTCCTCTTCGTCCTGGCCACCGTGAATTAAGCAGTTTTACTCTACCAGGTTCCTCCACCATAAGGTTCTGCCTTGAAGCATTCAGTTTTTAACAATGTATGTTAATAAATGGCCACAAACACTTATCAGTCTACACTGGTGTTTCTGACATATAAGTCAGAGAGCTATCGCAAAGTCTCCAAAAGCACATCACATACCTCCTCGTGACCTAGTATCATGAAACAACACCCAATCATCCCATATGGAACCATCACTTCCCAAATTGCCATCACTGTGCCATGTCGCCTAGGTCTGGCCAGGAAAGCAAAGGGGCATCCAGTTCCATGCTCAGGCCAGGGCTAAGCATGGGCCCCAGTGTGGGATTCCCTGTAAGAATCCCAGGAAAGGGTGCTGGAGGATAGAGACCTGCTCCACAGGGAGGAACTTCTTACCTCCTTCCCTTACACTCAGCCTGCCATACCATCACACAGATGCAACCACACATTGCCTTTAATCAAAGGACACTGTGAGGTGGATTTCTGACCTTTGTAATTGAGAAACCCAAACTGATTCAATGCCCCACCATGACCATTTTCCATTTTACTTAGAAGAACTTAAAAAAGCCCCTACCTATGTCACTGTCATTGACACAAAAGAACTGCCCTGGACTTGTACTCCAAACCCCTTTCCTTAATAGGTCAAGCAAGCTCAGAGATCTGCTAGAGCAGAAGTGGCTTTGGAGCCAATGCTCTGGGATTCCCAAGAGTAGCTCAATTCTGGCTGTGACCAAAGTCCTCCCTCCAGTGACACTGCCCAGTCCTGCAGTCAATGAGAAAGGCTTTGACATGCATAGCCTTCTAGGGTGACCTGGGGACAGCACTGCCCATTGCCAAAGCCCCCCAGCCACAAAGACTCAGCAGGGAAGGCTGCTATTCCTTTAGCTCTCTATCTATGCCGTAAACCAGATGAAGTACTCAGGGAAATGAAACATGACCCTAAGCATAGAATGGATTAACAATCAGGTTCCATTTCTCAATTTACAACAGATTTTTGGGCGGGTAAGGGGTAGAAGAGTCTTTCTAAAACTCTCAACCTCTAAGAATCACCTCTGGCTTTTCACATGATACCAGACATACCTATCCCACTAACTTCCTGGATACTATCCCTTAGATAATATATCTTACACTACCCCAAAATACCTCAAATCAACTGCCCCAACCATAATTTTTTTTTTTTAATCAGTATCAGAGAAGGGCTGGGTATTTAGCTCAGTGGCTTAAGCGCCTGCCTGGCAAGCGTGATGTCGTGAGTTCAATCCCCGGTACCAAAAAAAAAAAAACAACAAAAAATCAGTATCAGAGATGGAACTCACGACTGTGCGCTTGCAAGGCAGGCGCTTGTGCCGCTGAGCTAAATCCCTAGCCCCTACCCAACCATAATTTAAGCCCCTCAAAATGGATCCTCACTGAGTATATCCAGTTTCTGAGAAAGGGATCCTACCATCCATTTAATTCTGAAATATCAGGAGTCATCTGTGACCCTCCTCCCACAGCAAGTCTATTATAAAGACCAGCTGATTTGTACCACTTGGATCTCTCTAATCTTCCAATTTCTCTCTACCTCTACAACCATCCATTCTGTTATCTTTTACCTATAGTAGCTTCCTAACTGTAAAACTCCAGATCTACTAAAATTGGGGAAAATTTCCACACAGATGCCCAAATAATCCTCACTAATGGAAATCCTACCAGATTCCAAACAGTTTTGGAAAGACTCCCCACTCTCAACTCCTTCCAGCAAAATAATCAGACCTTTCAATGATCTGGAGCAAAGGGACTCCACAAATGCCAACCTGGTCCAGGTCTGTCTGGCCGAGTGGCAGGGACACCTTGAAACCAGAATGGAACAGCTCAGCACCCTGGCCCATGTCCTGGTGTTGCTTTAAACGGGGTCTGGCTCACGATCAGCTCCGTCTCATCAGGACTCCCCCTTCCCCCATCCCAGTGCAGACCTCATCTGACCCCAGATAGGAACTGGAGCTGGTGCCAGGCAGGGGAAACCCAACTGGACTGAAGCCAGTGGCTGTGTATTTCAGGAAGAACAGACAACTGAGCAAGAGCCACACATAAGAATGTCAGGAGCTGACGATAAAACTCAAGGAATTCATCTCTACTTTCTTATCAGCTTGACCCCTGGCCTCCTTACTACCCATGGGGAACAAACTGACATTAACAATGCCTCCCACACTTTCTTCAGTACAGTCTCCTGTGGCCAGCCCAGCATGAGCCCAGGCAGGAAGGCTTGCCTTTCTTCTTTGCCTCAGTGGGGTTTAGGGCCCATCTCTGCCCAGACCAGTCTGTCTTGCCTCTCCTCCTTGAGTAATAAGCCAAGGAATCTATGTCTTCTCAAACTAGTCTCAGGGTCCCCAAATGTACCCTGCCTTTTCTGTTCAGGCCTTTGCATTTCGTATGTATGACAGACCCATTCCTCACCATTGTTCTTCTCTCTGGTACTATGAAACCCTGCTCTTCCCAAGCAGGTTCCTAGCTCTCAGCAGATATGCCACCTGGTAGGACAGCCTAGGGCTCACCCCCAACCTGAGAAAACCTGGCTAGAGCAAAGCTCAGGGAAATGGGGTAGGGAACTTGGAACAGAGAGAACAGAACTGTTAAGATCTCCCCACGGCCTAACTGGTATCCAGCAGAAGAGGCAGAGGAACATGACAAGAGACCGGCCTGAACCTAGCACCAGCTGGAGCAAGAGTCGGAAGTGGGGGAGGAACTACTGACAGGAGACCAGCTCCCTTGCCTTTAGGACCCTATGTGCTCTGGGGATGTCAGAGTTGGCTGCTGTGGCTTAATGCATCCAAGCAGATTAGAGAAGGGCAAACCAGTTTCTAGGTGCCTGTACCATGCAGTGGCATCCTAGGTCCCCAACTCTGCCTCCCCACTCAGGATGTGGCACTCCTGTCAGGTCCACCAGGTGGTTTCAGTAAATCCCTGAGAGGTCCTCTGCACTTTATTCAGAGGCCTGGAGATGGGCAACAACTGCTCCTGAGTCACACAGCACTGCTTGGAAGCTGCCAACAGAAGGCCTGTTGGTTCCTCTGCCTGCTTTGGACCAGAGGAATGTCAGAGGAGGCCCACTCCCCAGGATGGGCAGGAACTGCTAGGACTGGCAGCATGGGGAGAAGAAGACCCCCTGCATAGCACCTTACCCAGCAGTAAAGGAGATGAAGAATGCAGACAGCTGGGTATCCTCAGTGGGGACCACAGGAAATGCCTCTTGAAAGATTAAAACTCATTTATCTTAGAAGTTTGCCCACGGTTGCTTTAAGATGAAGTATGGATTGCTTTGCAGGTGCTGAGGAAATTTCTTCTCCAACAGCTGTCACTTTGGCGCTGGGCAGACCTCCCTGACAGAAACCACCTGCTCCCTATTCCACAGCATCTTCCTAAGGAAGTGCTCCTCACAGCAAGAGCCTGCTCCCTTCAGGTTTTCTATCTTCAGAAATACCCAGGCACTTAGGGGTTCCCCTAAGCTCTGCAAATGCCCGGACAGGAAGCCATAGAAAAGCCAACCACCAGAAACTCCCCTGTGGGTGACCATCCCACCTGGGCCAGGCCTCACACTGCAGAGCACGCTCCTCCTCCCAAGCCTTCCCCAGCCAGCCTTGTCCCCTTCAGGCTGCTGTATTTCTGCACAGCCCAAGGATGCCACATAGGCCCAAAGAAACCTTGATTTCCTCCTGACACTGGCTCCAAGTCACTATCTTCATCAAATAACAGGTATTGTATCTTTAACTAGATTTGCAGGGCAATGTGGAATAACAGAGACTCAATGGGGGCAAGGCAGCACAGAGAAGGGAGTGGAGTGGCTGAGAGACAAAGCAAGGAGATTCCCACCTCACCCCTACAATTTCCTGCTCCTCTTCCCTCTGTCTACCTCCCACTTTCCTCTCTTCACTACCAGCCCTGTTCTCTCTAAATTCTTTTTAACCACAAAACAAATAACTTGTTGATTTTTCCTCACCCAGAACAGTTCCCTCTAGACCAATTAGCAATTTGCATTTGTTGCTGATTCTCTTTCTTGAAAGGCTGCTGACCTGCTAAGCTGGGAGCTTGGTACTTGCCCATAGGGCTAGGACTCCACGCCTGACACCTGGAGGATTTGCAGAGAAGAAACAGCAGGGTGGGCATTGCTGGGGAGGAGGGTGTCACAGTAACACCTCCAGGGTCTTTGCCCTGCATTGCTGCCTTCCAGGAAGAGGTTTCTTCTACCCACTGAGCAGGGCCTCAAGCACTAACCACACAGCAGTGGGGCCGCCATCCTGTAGTATCCCCACTCTAATCCTGTATAAGAAGAGAAAGGAAAAAGGACGATAATGGGCCTAACCCAGGCAGAAGTGAGGAATAAGACCTGCTGGATGGAGAACAAAGCCCGAACAAGGCCTCTGACTCAACTTCTGCTGAATCCTCTCCCACCTCAGCAGAAACAGCTTACCCTTCCTGGCCCTGCTGTTTGCACAGAGGGTCTTACCTACCAGCAGGAAGCAACTCAGCTTAATCTTTTTAACATCTAATACTAGAAGTATGTGCTGTTAGTATTGTTACTGTACAAGTAAAATTTTATTTTATTGTTTTGTTTTTGAGACAGTCTTGCTCTGTAGTACAGGCTGACCTCGAACTCGTAACAGTGCTCCTGCCTCAGTCTCCAAAGTGCTGGGATTAAAGGCATATACCACCATACCCAGCTGCACAAGTAAAATTTTAGCATTCAGAGGCTGGGGATATAGCTCAGAGACAGATCACCTGTCTAGCATGAAAAAGGCCCTAGGTCCCATCCACAGCTCTGGCAAAAAAAAAAAAAAAAAAAGGCAGGGGGTGGGTAGCATTCATATGAAAATAAAAATAAATTATATTTTTCTCCTCTGGATTCCCCCTTGTCTATCTTCCTTATTGTAAATGTAGTAGCCCCTTCCATTTGTAGATGGAAAAATATCAGACATTTGTTTGGTTTTGGTTTTGGTACTGGGGATCGAATTCACGACTTCCCACTTGCCAGGCAGGCACTGTGCCACTGAGCTGTATTCCCAGCCCTAGCAGAGAGATTTGAATTGAGGCAAATAGCCCTCTTCAGTCTAAGAAGTGGGAATGCTCTGCTCTGAGGACCTAGGGATAAAGCACCCTTCAGCACAGCTCCTCCTGTCCCCACCCGAGTAGACCCTTATCCCTTCCCAAAAGAGGAAACTGCCCCAGGGCTCAGCACTGAGTGAGCTCTGCCGAGGCCACACAAACATGGGAGTGACAGTATGTTGTAATTACAATAATGATTTATAAAGCAGCAACAAGGAGTACTTGAGAACGGCTGGCTGGGGACACAGCAGCAGTCCCTGGTGAGTTCAGCATACCTGGAAGAAAAGGTTGCTTTCCTCAGATTCTGGGAAAGTTTACATCGTCGCTTTGCAAAATGTCACTTGGAAATGTCTGTCCTGATAGTTAACAAAGATATATTGTTAGTGACCATTCTGAGCAGAGAGGCAGGAAAACACAGGTCCCCAGAGAGCTGGGCCAGAGCTTACCCAGAGAGCTGGTAACTCTGGTATGTGGGAACATGCGGTGGGAGAGGAGGCTGGGACACAGAAACAGAGGTAAAGAGGAAGGAGAGGGGAGCCCGTCCTGGGCTGAGGTGAGGAGGGAACAAAGTGACAGTGCTGAGCTGGCCACAAAACCCCAGCTGTTTTCAGGATGCAGAGGGCCTCTGGGCCTCCTTAGGGCTAAGGCCCCTAACCTCAGACCTCCTGGGGACAGAAGTGTTGAGCTCACCAGCATTTCAGGTATGCTGTCAACATCCCCCGTGCCACTCCCCTAAAGCAAGGGCATGTCAGCTCCTGCAAATCCTCCTGCTTCCCAACTGCCCCACTTCAGTTGAAGGAACCAACCCTCATCACCCAGACAATGAAATGCCAAATTCCAGCCAATCAAATGTTGGTTTCAGATGATACTGACTTTCACAACCTCTCTCAAACCAGTCCTCTTTTCCATTTCTACTGCCAAGTCCCAGCCTTCATAACATTTCACCTGTACTCTAGCTAATTTTCCATATCTTCCCTCCCTTCTCTCCTTGTCCCAGCTATACCTTGCTGCATACCAGTCTGCCCTCAGCCTGCTCAGAAACTTGTCACTCTAAGAAAACCCCTTGCAACCTGTCAACTCAAATTTCTGTCTGGTACCTTCCTGGACTAATCTTTCTGCAGTGTCTGCAAGTGCATATTTCCTCTTCTGGGCACTTCTGTTTTTGAAGACAGTCTGGAGAGACAGCCTGCCGTGCCGCATGGAGGGCACACGTCCTAGGCTGGACCAACCAGTTATTTCCTCTATCAGCTGTGAATCTCAAGCTGTGGTGACGAAATTACTAAGCACAAGCAGATAAACCTACTGTGTATCTAAGATATAATTTAATAAAGAATTTTTGAGCTCACCAAATAAATAAATAACTGAACCCAGCCAGAGCCAGAGATTTGCCCTGGCGGCAGCAGTATGTCCATAAGGCTAGACTTTGGGTCCTGCCATACCCACTCCAAAAGCCTGGAGAGGATGTTGGGCCTATGTTGTCTTTCTGATTCTCACAGTTATCCTGGCCTTCTAAGGAAGCCCTTTCCTGCCAAAGTCTGAGCCTCAGCACTTTGCTCATGTGGGACTCAGAAAACAATACTCCAAAGTGAAAGCCTCAAAACCCAAGTTTTCATCTGACCTTTTCCTGTCCTGTTTCCTGCTCCCTCCTAACTCCACCCCAAGGCAAGCCATAGAAACTGAGAACTCCTTTCCATAAATCAAGCCATAAAGCCTAAAAATGTTACTCTAATTTTCCCCTGCCTTACTATAAGGAAACTATTTGACCTACCTTGTCTGACAGATAACACCCCCATTTCAGAAAGGTCCAGTATCACGCTCAGGATGAAGGAAAGAGTCACAAAGAGGTCAAGTAGAATCTGAACAGAGAGACCTTGCTGTGTTTCTCCACTCAGTCTAGGCACTGGATCATATCCTTCTTGTCCAATCACATTTTGATTTTGAGACAAGGTCTCACTGGATCGTTCAGACTGGCCTATAACTCAAGGTTCTCCCTGCCTCAGCCTCCCAAGTGCTGGGATTACGGGCATGTGGATCACACCCAGCTCTATCCAGTTGTATTTTTACATGGCTGTCTTATGTTTCATCCAACCCAAGCAAAAAATGTATAGCTCACCCTGCAGTCTTTGCAGCTACAATCTAAATACCCCATGTCACACAAATTATGATCAAATAAATTTATTATGCTTTTCTCTTGTTACCTTTCTGGCACAGGGGTACAACTTTTTGGTAAAGGGTGCCATGACCCTTTAGAATGGGCAAGAAGGGGATCACCCCCTTGTGACTCTACAACTTCAATCAATGAACAAGATCCTCTTATTAGTTTTGAAATACATCCCCTACCTGGGCCGGGGATTTAGCTCAGTGGCTTAAGCACCTGCCTGGCAAGCATGAGATCCTGAGTTCAATCCCCGGTACCAAAAAAAAAAAAAAAAAAAAAAGAAATACATCCCCTAAGCTCTAGTAAAAACAGATAACTCCCTAAATGTGCCTGTGATGGCCTCTCTACACCTGGCAGCCCATTGAGCTCACCAGCCCACAGGCCCTGCTGGAACTCTCAAGTCCCATACCTCTCCTGAGGCCAATTCCCCTTCTGAGCTTTCTCTGCACAGATGACTTCTATCTCCTTTAAACCCACAAGCCACCAGCTCTACCATCTGGCCTTCCACTTCAGACAGACTGGTGTACTTGTCTTATCCTCCTCCCAGAGTGCAGGAACTTGGTCACTGTTGTCTCCTCCGCAACCCCCATCATAATTTCTGGTTAAAAAAAAAAAAAAAAAAGACTTTTAAAAACTTTTTTTCAAAGGCTAGGTCTATGTACTGTATACTGGCCTTCATCTTGTGATGATCTTCCTTCTGTAGCTTCTCAAGTGCTGGGATTACAGGCATGTGCTACCACACCAGAATTGCATCATATTTTTTGGGACAACTTATGCCAAAGGACAATTACAAATTTGTTGGGTAAAATAGACAGCAAGTCTATCTTGGAGTGTATAATGTAAAGCATGGAGTGTATAATGTCAGAAAGCTCTGAGTTCTAATATCAGAGCCTGCTACTAGCTGGCTGAATTTAGACAAGTCTTATAAATCCTCTAAGTCTCAGTTCTTCATCTGTGAAATAGCAACAAGGATGCAAACTTCACATGGCTGTAAGGATTTGCTAACAAGTGACACCATCTACCACTGTACCCAGCTAGCAGTCATTGCCCCAAAACAGCAACCATTATCAGACCTATTGTGTTAGTAGCAACTGGCTCAGCAGATACTCAGCAAGAGGGCTGGAATCAAGAGTCCCAGAGAAACTCTGTTTCTCACTAACCCTACCTGATTCTTTATCTGCCTTCTATATCTACTATGTCTAAAACTACCTCTCATTACAGGCATGTTGGCATAAAAGATCAGCCTGGGCTACATAGCAGAGTTCAAGACCAGCCTGGAATACATATCGAGACCTTGTCTCAAAAGATAAATCAATCAATTCATCAATCTACCTGTCATGGCCTATAAACGGAAAATGTTTTGCAAAGCGCAATACAAGTCCTCTGTTCTTTCCAATTCCAGATTCCCAGGCATCCTGTCTAGCGTGTGGCCATGGCAGGACTTCACCTGGCAGGCACCCCAACTCACTAGGTTTGGGAGGCAGGCACAGGGGAGAAGAGGGCCTGGCACAGCTTCTGCTTCTCTATGTCTAGAAGCCACCCTTTCCCAAAGCCTTGCTTCCTAAATGTCCTGCTTGGTCATGAGACCTTCCTTCAAATACAATGGGTTATTTAGGACTGGAAAATAACAGTGGTTACAGTGGGGCTGGCAGCTCAGGCACCATGTCACCCCTCTCATTAACCTAGCCAACCCTTCTTTGGCACCATCAGAATGAAAGAAAAAGACCAAACTAGGGCCAGAGATTTGATCAGTGGCACAGCACCTGCCTGACAAGTGCAAGGTCCTGAATTTGATTCCTGATTCCTTTCTCCTTCCCCAAATAAGGCCAAACTAAGAGCAGCTGCCAAAACCAGCCTGGGTGAGGAAGTAAGGTGGAAACTCTCTTAAAAATTTACATCTGCCTGGATTAATTTGCTACTGACTGTAATGGCCCCAAACTAGTAGTTTTCAAAGTGCTCCAAGGAACTGGGTAGAAATGTAAATTCTATTTATGTTCCAACCAGATTAACTGAATCAGAAAACAGGTATTGTGGCCAACCCAGCAATCTGTGCCTTAACCAGTTCTCCTCCAGGTGATTCTAATACCTGGTCAAGTACAAAGAACTCTGCCTTAAACCTTCAATTATGGGATACTCTGCTTTAATTCAAGCACTGAACACCTACTACGTGCCCAGGACTAAGGAAAAGAGGTTATTTCAGAAATGAGGACACATTTGAAGAGCTCACACAGTCTAACAGGGACCAAAATCAAGTACACAAATAGCAGGAGAACAAGGCAGAATGTGTACAGAAAGACACAAAGAATCTGCTTCCCACCATTCTCCCCAACCCCTACCCTCTAGATCTTATGCCACTAGAAGAGAACACCAATTATAGGAAAGCCAAACTGCTCACCTCACCTCCCCAGCAACTCCAATCCTAATGTTTCAGACTTCTCAATCCCAGGTGGCATTCTTACGGTCCTCACCATGCCTTGGCTTGCAGGGTGGAAATGTTTCCACGAGGCCACATCTAGTGGTTCTTTCTGAGCTCTCAAAGTGCCCAGAGGCTGGTCGGCCTGCCACAGCAGCACAATGCACTCCAGGCAGGGTCACTCCCACGGCCCCTGGCAAGCTTGCAGAGCATGCAGATGCAGACATAAACACGCACACAGACTGTTGGCCCCCTGGCCTCCCTGCCTCCTTCTCAAGTTACAAGGTTAAAAGCATCCTATTCACAGCCAAGGGGGAGGGCTGGGACACGGGTCCTGAAGCAAGGAAGCATCTGGTTCAGATCAAGACAGCTTACTCAGGACCCCTCCCTTCCCTTCGTCCCTTCCTGCCGGGAATGTAGGAACTAGGATAAAAGGAACGACCCAAAGGAAAATCTGCAGAAGATGACAAAACAAAAAATACATTATAAAAGGAAGTCAACCGCCTCTGTGAACCCTTAGTTATCTTTTCCCTTCAAATTCTGAGCACCAGAACAAAACTTGAGATCACCGCCTACAGACTCTGCCTTCTTCCAAGCGCTCAGAGCACGTAGCAGGCAGCCCTCCCGAAAAAGGGCAACCCCCTCCAAAGTTAGCAGCAGAAGCCACACGCGGCTTAGAGGTGTGTTCTGTCACAGTCCCTTTATGTCACGCTGTCTCCATACAGGTACCCAGTCCCCTCCATCTCAGAGGGACTTCTGAGCCCACCAGACATAGGAGGCAGGGATGCCCAACCAGGTTCCAGACATCCGTCCCACACACAAGGGACGACTGTGAGTTACTGGCTAGGAATCACTGTTTTCCAGGGATCCAAGGGTGCCCTGAACACCCCTCATTCAGCGGTTTTGGCTGAAAGAAGCTGCAGGTTCCCATTTCACCAGCAGCACCTCTCCCCCACCCCACCCCCAGCACCACCTTAGACTCTGTTCTCTGGTCCTTTGCGCAGCTGGGAAGCAAGAGCCAAGATGGGAGAGGGATACAGTTGGCAAGGGATAGAAAACAAAAGGCTAAGTTGAGGCAGCAGCAATGGTTGGATGTCTCCTCCCCAGGCAGAGAGGACCAGAGCCACTATGCAAAGGAGAGGGCAACAGATGTGGAACCAAAGATAAAGGGGAGACGAAAGTGAGCTCAGTCCAGAGCTGCACCAGGGGCTGGGAAGTTTGGTCCAGTCACAAGGGAAAGGCGGTAGGGAAATGAGTCTTCCATTCCACGGCATGGGAGAAACAAGAGACGAGGGTCGAGGACCAGGCCCACAGGACTGGCACACTGGCTAAGTTTCTGGCTTGCACGATGTCTCAGTTTCTCCAAAGTAAGAAGGAGGTCAAAGTGACAGGTCTTACTAGAGAGAACTGGGCTACAGAGGGTGGCTAGGAAACGGTGTTAAGTAGGAGAAAGACACTAGGGGAACGATGAGAGAGGTGGTAATGGTGCAGACAGCTTCTGACCAAGAAAAGTGGGGCAGGGGTCTCCAGCTGGAGGCGAGGCCAGAGCCCCTAGGGTAAGACAGCAAACTGCAAGGCAGTGGACTCGAAGTGGAGACTGGGGCGGGCTAGGGCTAGGGCTTGCAGGCAAAGGGTGGAACAGGAGGTCCTGGAAGGCTGGGAGCGGCTTGATGTACAGAGGCAAAAGGCGGGGATCCCGACCGAGGCCAAGGCGAGCGGACCCCCGCCCACACGGCGCCCCGACCCCACGGAAGTTGTGGGTCTGCACCCGGCCGGTCTGCACGGCGGAGCCGAGCCCGCTGCCCGCGCACAGGAGGGCTGGGGCAGCTTGGGGCCCGGGGCGCTCCGCATCCTGCCCGCCCTCATCCCGCCCGCGCACCTCAGTCAGCGCCGGGCGCCGCGCGGGCCATGCTCGCCGCTCCTGCCGCCGCCTCCGCCCGTACAGAAAGCCGCCGCCGCCGCCGCCCGCGTCCAGACCCGTTAGCTCCACGGCTCTCCGCTCCGCCAGCAGCGGGCCAGTCGCGCCCTAGCCTGGCCCTGCCCTCCCGAAGCGCCGCCGCCGCGCCTCAGCCCGGCCCCTCCCCCCACCCCTGCCCGGCTGAAGGGAAGGGTGGGGGAAGGGGACGAGTGCCCCCTCCCCATTCACATCCTCTCTGTCTCTTCCCTCCCACCCTTCCCGCACGCACGGGGTCTTCTGGGATATGGAGTCCAGAAAGCGTTGAGCTGCAAGGGGCGCCAGCCTCCGAGACTACTATTCCCAGAAACCATCGCGTTCCAGCACAAGGAATTATGGGCTTTGTGGTTCTGTCGGTGCTCAAGGGGCTTCGGCGCAGGAGGCAAAGGATGCAAAATCTACGTTCCCAGAAGGACCATCTCCGAGCCGCTGAGGCAGAAGCTGTGGAGTCTGTGATGCCTCAGGTTTGAGCCAGATACCTGGATCCGCAGAGGGTTGTAAACTAGCAGAGGATGCTTCTCAGACGCAGTTGTGAGCAGCTGCGGCCGAGCCTGGCTGGAAGGAACTGCTTCTATTCACGCTGGCTAAGAACCACGACCCGAGCGAGATGGGTTCACGCCCTGGCCTTTGGATCTGGACCTGCGGTGGGGCCAGTGCGCCAAGGATGGAAAGAGAACCCCACCCCCAATCCCTGGGATCCCGGAGTTTGGCCTCGCCAGACTTGTGGTCTCCATCTGTGAATACTGTGTCTGTGGATTCCCTAGAATCCTTGCCCATTGCGGGACATGTAGTCATCTCCTGTTCCAGTTTGTCTCTCCATCTCTCTATCCCTGTCTCTCTGTCTCTTTCTCGCTCTCCCCTCCCCTCCCAATCGTCCTACTGTTTAGGATAAAGTGCAGGTGCACACACATCTTAATTATTTTTCCATGTCGCTTCTTAGCAAGTCCTTTCCGGAACTTTAAAACCTTTGTAAAGCTCCTAGTCAGACACAGTCTCACCCTTCAGGTTTCTTGTCCCACCAGCCAAGGGGAGGCCTGTAGGTCAGTGCTTCTCAAGCCTTGCTTTGTAGCAGCTCCCCCTGGAGAGCCTTCCAAACACAGATCGCTGGCCCCACCTGCAGTTTCTGCTTCACTGGGTCCTGGTTTCTAACAAGTTCCCCAGGGACCATGATCTTCCTGACCAGGCCAGGGGAAACACTTCCTGTCCTTGGTGTTTGTTAGCTGCAGTTCTGGTACTGTCCTTCAGGGATGGCCTTGCTGTGGGACAATAATAATATCTGAAGAGCCAGGCTGTGGAAGGTAGAGTCCAAGTATGGTTTAGCACAGCAATGATTTTTAACAGAAAAACAAGTGATGGACTCAGGGTATATTGCTCAGTAGTAGAGTGCTTGGCCCAGCATGGATGAGACCTTGGATTCAAACAAAAATACCTCTAGGGCAAGGTCAGGATCAGTTCAGTAGAATCTGCTACATCTGGGTGGGATATAGTCTAAAATAAACTGGGGGAAATGAGAGGCATAAATAAATCACTATCTTATCAGATATCAAGAACTGCATTCAATCCATCCCAGGCTATTACCCCTCTATTCTTAGATTCTTAGAGCTTCAGACCACTACAGGGAAGCTTGGTGAACACTACCCACAGGTGTGATCCTAGACTCTGTGTGTGTGTGTGTGTGTGTGTGTGTGTGTGTGTTGTTGGGAATCAAGCATGGTAGAGCCTCAAACACTCTAGACAAAGGTTCTACCACTGAGCTACAACCCTACGCAATCCTAGGCTCATCGGTTGTAAGGTGACCAAGAACTTCTTGACCAAACTCTTGAGCTTCTGTTAAGCCCTTTTCTCAACCAGACCTCAATTTTGTGTAGGGGGTGAGTACTGAACCAAGGTCTTCACACTGAGTCTATCCTGAACCCTTTTTATTTTTTACTTTTAGGGTTTGGTTTTGTTTTGTTACAAGTCAAAGTCTTGCTGTGTAGTTAAGGCTGGTCTTGAACTCACTATGTAGCCCAGGCTGGCCTCAAACTCCTACCTCAGCTTCCCAAATCCTGGGATTACAAGTGCACACAACCACAACTGGCTTTTTATTTTTATTTTTTAAATTTTTTTATTGATTTTTTTTTTTTTTTTGAGGCAGGGTCTCACTAAACTTCCCAGGCAGGACTTAAATTTACCATCCTCATGCCCCAACCTCCCTCAGTTCTGTTATTCACAGGTATGTATCCCAATTAGGCTTCAACCTTGACTTATAGACACTGTCAACAGAAATACAGTTGTTTCAGCTCCCACCCCAAGCACATTAAAAACCTTAAACAGTTTCTAAGAGCCAAAGGCCCAGGTCTTGATGATATACATTTGTAATCCCAGCACTCAGGGAGGCTGAGGTAGGAGGATTGCCATAAATTCAAGCCTGAATTACCTAATGAGGCCCTCAAAAAACAAGAGCCTAAGCCCACACCCCTAGAGTAACTCTAGTCCTTCAAGCAAATGCCTGAGAAAATGCAGAGCTGCCAAAGGAATTTGTTACAACCAACACCTAACCACTATTGCAATTGTGAATTATTGCTTGGAATTGTGAATTTTTCCTCTGTCCCTCTGAGATGTTTATGATATTTAAATCACCTCAAATTTCTCAAAGACCTAAAAGCTGTTCCTTTAAAATGTAATCAATTGAGAATAACACAGCCTCTACAGAGGAGAGAATCCTGACTTCATTAACTGCCAGCTGACACACGCAGCTGAGCCCCTGCTTGCTACCTCCCCTGCTCCTTCCTTCTCCCTTTAACTCACCAGTCGTCTGTACAAACACAGGCTGAGTGTAGCTCCTGCTGGGTGCTTCTGTGTGGTCCTAGTTTATTATGAATTAAAATCCACCTTATGTGGGTCTGGCTTGGTTTATCTTTGACAAAGTGGGTACCTATTTTGAATCCAAGAGGCACAGGCTGTAACCTCCCCATCCTGCTGGCCCCGTTCACCCATAGTCTAAAGAGCAAATTATCCCTAGGTCCTTGGGCAAGTAGCCAAATGACTCCCTAGGCACTGGACTGGCTTAAAGTTTGACCTAGGAATGGCTTTCTGTTTCCCTGAGATTTGTATTCCATCACTGGGCGTAGGGGCAAAGGGATCCCCCTTCTACCCATAACACCAGGAGCCCAACTCTTGTTACAAGGACTTTGTCCCTGTGCCTATGTCAAGTGCAATGGCAACATTGTTCCCTTAGGTCTTTCTGAGGTTGCATCCATCTCTCAAATTACTGTGAGTGGATTATTCAGGAAGGATTTGCATGCCCTTCCTTGAGCAAGATAGGATTTCTCTTCTGCTTCAGCAAGAGCCCCCTATCATTACCCTAGTCGACCCCTAATTGTTAGATTGGTTCCCGTACTTCCCCACATCCACTGTGCTTTCTTTCTTTTTTTCTTTTTTGGAACTGGGAATCAAACTCAGGACCTTGTACTTGCAGGCAGGCACTGTGCTGATGAGCTGTATTCCCTGACCCCAATCACTGTGCTTCTACCCTCCTAAGTCTGCCAGGCTGTCCCAAGTCCATCTTGAGTTTCCCTTGCAAAGGTTATAGCTCTTTCATTTGAATATTACCCTTGTACAGCACTACTACTTGTGTCACTCATTTATGGGTTAGCTTTCCTAGTGACCCCTCCACTGAAGGACAAGCAGTCCCATATGGCTAAGAGCACAGAATGGAGGCAGAGATCATTAAGTAGCAAGGTACAGAGAAGCAGACTCCCTCCCTCCCTGGGCTTCTGTTTGGGCCACAGATCCAATGCTCAAAGTCAGACTAACCCGCAGCTTCCATGCTTAATGATTTGGGTGGCCTAGAGCAGGTTACAGTTTTATCTTTTTTTTGTTGTTTGGGAATTGAATTCATGGCTTTGTACTGAGCTATACCCTGAGCCTTTCTCTTTTTTTCATTTTGAAACAGGATCTCCTTGTGCAGTTCAGGCTGGCCTTGAAGTCACTTCATAATGCAGGCAGGTCTCTTTTTTTTTTTTTTTTTTTTTTTGTACCGGGGATCGAACTCATGATCTCGAGCTTGCCAGGCAGGCGCTTAAGCCACTGAGCTAAATCCCTGGCCCTGCAGGCAGGTCTCAAATTTACGATTCTCCTGCCTCAGCCTCCAAAGTGCTGGGATTACAGGTGTGTGTCACTACACCTGACTCACTTCCCTCTTTTTTGTGAGACAGGTTCTAAATTTTTAAATTACACAGGCTGAGCTCAAATATATACCATCCTTCTACCTCAGTCTCCTAGAGTGCTGGGAGTACAGGCCTGTGGCACCACACTGACTTACACGATCCTTTCTTCTGTAAAATTAGAATAAAAATAGTAGGTGCTACATTCTAGAGTTGTAAGGATTAAATAAAGGAATCACCATGACCTTGGATAGGAAGAATGTCAAAAAGAAATCCAGTTTCCAGGTATGATGGTACACACCTGTAATCTCAGCATTTAGGAGGCAGAGACAGGAGGATCACTGGGAGCCTAGGCTACATAGTGAGTTCAAGGCCAGCCTGAACGATTAACAAGACCCTGTCTCAGAACAAAGCAAAACAAACAGAAAAGCCAGTCCAAATCAGCCTACCCTTGCATCACTTGCTGTCACTACAGAATTCGCTTGCTTGGTGGCTACTTTTTTTTTTTTTGACAGTTTCCATTCAGAATTTATTGATACATTTTAGGTATATATAATAATAATGATCACGTTCATCATAGAGAATTTTTACCTGTATATGATATAACTTTTTTCTTTTTCTTTTTTCCCATTCCTCTCTGATGACTACTCTTTAAGACCCTGTCTCAAGAATTAATTAATTAATTTAAAAAGAAAGAAAAGCTATTTGGGATATAAATCAGTATGAATCCCCAGTACCAGCAAAAACTAAAAATGGAAATTGATGTTCTGTATCTTTTCATATCAGAGCATTTTGTACAATCTTTCCTTTTCTGTAAGCCACTTGCTTATATCTTTTGCACATTTCCTATTGGTTTCTTGGTCACTTTTTTCCCTTTAGTTGTAGTAAGACACACGTAACACCATTTACCATTTTATCATGATAACTTTCTTTTCTTTGTGGTTTTATGAGCTAAAGTCTCCTTGTGTAGTTCAAACTAGCCTTGAACTCACTGAGAAGCCCAAACTGGCCTCCAATTTGCTATGATCTTCCTGATTCATCCTCCTGAGTTCTGGGATTACAGGTGTGCACACCTGCACAGACATGGTGGCCATTTTTATGCATGCATTTTAGTGGTACTCAGTAAGTACTTTTACATTGTTATGCAACTGTTACTATTGTCTATCTCCAAACTCTTGCAGTCTTGTAAAATTGAAACTCTGTATCTATTACATGCTAACCTCCATTCTTTCTTCTCCTAGGATCCTGACAATCACCTTTTTACTTCCTGTTCCTATGAATTTGACTACTTTGGATACATTTAAGTGGCTCATACATATTTGCTTCTTTGTGACTGGCTTATTTCACTTGGCATGTCCTCAGGGTTCATTCATGTTGAACCATATGTCAGAATTTCCTTCCTTTTAAAGGCTGAACAACATGCCATTGTATGGATAGAACACATATTCTTTATCCATTCATTTGTCAGTGATGACTTGTTTCCATCTCTAGCTATTGTGAGTAATCCTGCCGTGGATGTACAAACATCTCTTTAAGATCCTGCTTTCAATTCCCTTGGGTATGTGCCCAGAAGTGGAATTGCTAGATCATATGGTAATTCTATTTTTATTTTTATTTTTTGGTAGCACTGAAGATTAAACTCAGGCCCAGGCCTGAGCGTGGTGACAAGTACTTTATGACTAAGCTATACCCCAGCCCTATTTATTCATTTTTCTTTTTCAATCAGATTTTATTGGTGCATTTTAGGTGTACATAATGATCACATTTATCATAGAGAATTTGTACCTGTATATGATATAACGTGTTTTTTTCTTCCTGTTTCCCTACCCTCCCTTCAACCCATCCTTCCCTCCCCATTTATAAAACTTTCATTTCCTCTTTTTTCTCATTTTTTTTACTTTTTTATTTCCTTTCTTTTCCCCTCCCCCTCCCTCTCCCCCTCCCTTTTCCTTCCCCCATTTGAACATTTTCTTCCTATTTCACAATATTATACATTTTGGCCCTTATTTACATTTTTGGTTTCTCATACAAGAGAAACAATGTGGTATTTTTTTAAATTGGTACTTGGGATCGAACTCACAACCATGCACTTGCAAGGCAGGCGCTTATGCTGCTGAGCTAAATCCCCAGCCCCAACAATGTGGTATTAAGACATGTGTCTGGGGCCAGGGATTTAGCTCAGCAGCGTAGGCACCTGCTGGGTAAGCACAAGGTCCTGAGTTCAATCCCTGGTACAAAAAACAAAACAAATAAACAAAGACATGTATCTGGGGCCAGGGATTTAGTTCAGTGACTTAAGCACCTGTCTGGCAAGTGCAAGGCCGTGAGTTCGATGCCCGGTACCAAAAAAAAAAAAAAAAAAAAACACATGTGTCTGATTTATTTTACTTAAGAGTATGGTCTTGAGGTTCATCCATTTACCTAGAAATGTCTCAAGCTTTCCTTCCTTATGGGAGAGTAGTACTCCATTGTATTAAACACACACACACACACACACACACACACACACACATTTGAGACAGGGTTGCTATGTAGTCTGTGCTGGGTTTGAACTCACAGTGATCCTCCTGGCTAATTTTTGTTTTTGAGACAGTATTTGCTAAAAAAAATTGTTTAATTTTTAATTTTTTATTGTCTTTTTGAAACAGAGTTTCACTATGCAGTTCAGGCTAGCCTTGAACTCACTTTGGAACCCAGGCTGGCCTCAAACTCACAGCAATCCTCCTGCTTCAGGAATGTCCAGATTGCTCGGTTTATAGGTGTGTGACACCACATCCAGAAAGATTTGCTAAATTGCCCAGGCTGACCTCAAATTATGATGGTCCTGTCTCAACTCTCTCAGAAGCTGGGATCACAGCCATCTACCACTTCACCCAGCTCATTTCACTCTTAATAAAAGAGAAGCCAATTAAATCCACACTGAGATATCAGATTGCCAAAGATCAAATACTTGATAACTATCTTGGCAATAATGTGAACAGACATTCTCATACTCTGCTAGGGTAGTAGGAAATCTGTAGTCTCTGTGAAGAACAACTTGATAATTAATATCTTCAAAATCACAAATATGCAAACCATTAGCAATTTGTCTTCTAATTTAGTATATTTCCACATGATCAGTGTTACATACAGAGGAAGATATTTGTTGTACCATTGTAAGCATAAGATTTAAAAACGAGCTAAATGCTGATGACTCAAATAAATAGGAAATTGGGCCAGACATGTTGATATAGGCCTGTAATCCCAGCACTGGGGAAGTTGAGGCAGGAGGATGACTACAAACTGAAGGCCACTTTAGATTACCTAATGAAGCCAAGGTCAGCCTGAACTACACTGTGAGATCCTGTTTGAAAAAGCCAAAGAAACAAAACAAAATAAACGTGAAATGAATGGAACTGAGAAAGCTTTGCTTGATGATGTCTTTTGTAATAGGGAGGTTAGGGGATGTAGCTCAGTGGTAGACTGCTTACCTGGCACAGTCAAGTCCCTAGGTTTGATCCCCAGGACTACAGAAAAAAAAAAAGTTGAAAATTACAGTTAAATAGGACTTAGTTTGTGTGCTGTGTAGCACAGTAGGGTAACTGTAATCTACATGTGCATTAATTTATGATACATTTCAGAATAATTAGAAGAGAATCCAAAAGCTCTCAACACAGAAATGATAAATATTTGAGGAGATAGACACCTTAATTACCTTGATTTTTTTTTTTTTTTTCTGGACAGGGTCTTGCTATGTTGCCCAGGATGGCTTTGAACTCACCATTCTCCAACCTCAACTTCTGGGATAGCTGGGATTACAAACATGTGCCACCCCCATGCCCAGCTGTTTTTTCCTTTTTTTATTTTTTCTCCAGTATTGGGAATTGAAATCAAAACATTGCACATGCTAGGGAAATACCCTATTGCCGAGCCACACCACAAGCCCTTTTAATTTAATTTAATTTTGAGACAGAGCCTCACTCAGTTAGCTACATTGGCCTCAAACTCTCAGTCCCATTACCTTGGCCCCTGGAATTTCTGGGATTATGTGCATGCATCACTATGGCTGGCTTGGTTTTCCTTTAGTTTTAGTTTTTGCTGCTGCAGATCAAACCCAGGGACCTTGCAAATACTAAGCGTGAGTTCTCCCACTGAGTTCTACCTTTTTCCCTACTCTGGTTCTATGGTAACACATTGTAGGGCTGGGGATTTAGCTCAGTAGCATAAGCGCCTGCCTGGCAAGCATGAGGGCATGAGTTTGCTCCCTGGTACAAATAAATAAATAAATAAATAAACAAATTTAGGAGCCTGAGGCAGGATTGCAAGTTTGAGGTCAGCCTGGGCTACATAGTGAGTTCAAAGTAAACCTGGACTATATAGTTAGGCCTTATCTAAATTTTTTTTTTTTTTTTTTTTTTTTGGTACAGGGATCAAACTCACAACTGTGTGCTTGCCAGGCAGGCGCTTATGCTGTTGAGCTAAACCCCTGGCCCCCTAAATTTTTTTTTAATTTAAAAATTGAAAAAAAAATTAAAAATTGACCTGACAGGGGCTAGGAATTTAGCTCAGCAGTTCAAACATTTGCCTGGTAAGCGCAAGGTCATGAGTTTGATCCCTTGTACCAAAATAAATAAATAAAATAAAATTTTAAAAAATTGACCTGACATAATAAAATTACTTCTTCATCTTTGGCAGAATTGAATCTCTGGGCATGATGGCATACACTTATCATTCTTTTTTTTTTTTTTTTTTGGTACCAGGCATTGAACTCATGGCCTTGCACTTGCCAGGCAGGCACTTATGCCACTGAGCTAAATCCCCAGATGATGGCACACACTTATAATCTCAGCATTTGAGAGGCTGAGGCTGTGAGTTTGAGGCCAGCCTGGGCTACTTATTGAGTTGGTCAGCCTGAACTACATGGCAAGACTGTCTTAAAAAAAAAACAAAAAACCAGGAAAGAAAGAAAAAGAAAAAACAAACAAACAAACACTCCTGAATCTGCTGTTAGCTCTTGTCCAAGGTCATTCACCCAACATGTATATATATATTACCTATCCCTTGTGTGCCAAGCAGTCACACACGTTGTGAAATATACTGAAATTGTAATATTAGACCCTATAGTCTAAGAGCTTGAGATCTGGAAAACTGCTCTGGCAGCCATTAAAAATGTCAAGCTTTTTAATTGTTCTTTCAGTTATGTCTTTGGAGACAGTTGTTCCACTTTCCAGAGATCAGAGAAGCAGTTTTTTTAAAGTTATACAAAAGGTAGGAAGCGGACATGGTGGTGCATGCCTGTGATCCTGGCTACTCAGGAGGCTAAAGCAAATGGATTGCAAGTTTTTTGTTGTTGTTGTTGTTTTGGGTTTTATTTCAGCTTTTTTAAAATTTTATTTTATTTTAAAAGGGAGTAAAATTAAGCACAACAAAACAACAGAATGGGACATAAGAAAGCATAAATGTCAAAGCTAGACAACCAGAGATCTTCACTATCTGTCATATTGTCTCTTGTTTTCTTCCAAATGGTTGTCCTTATCTTTGCATATGGGGAGCTCATACTAAATAGCATAGCCAATCTTTTCACAAGATGTGTAGTTCACTGGCTCCCACTTGCTAAGCAGGGGGGAGAGAGAGGGGGACACAGGGCGGGGGATAGGATGACATGAGATGTCTGATTCTCAGCCCACACGCAGGCAGGATCACAGTCATCCCCCAGAGAGGGGAAGAGCTCCTTGTTCTCCCGGCACCCCGAGTCAACCACACAGTGCAGGTCCTGATGTGCCAGGGTCTCTCTCCTTCGGGCCGCTGAAAGTCTGCCACACTCTCAGCTGCCCCCAGAGAGGGGAGGAGCTCCTTGTTCTCCCAGTACCCCGAGTCACTACATGGTACAGGTCCTGAGGTGCCAGGGTCTCCTGCAGGCCTCCAAAAGTCTGCCACACTCACCTGCTATGTCTTTCTGATGAACTGACCATTACATTTCCAAAGTTCTGAAATGGCCAACAGACCACAGAAAGAATTCTCTTTAGGCTCCTGTTTGAAACCAGCAGCTACAGCGATCTGCTGGCCTTGCTTCAGGGCCACAGATTGCAAGTTTGAGTCCCCCCTAGGCAACCTCGTCACTTAGTGGGACTCTATCTCAAAATTTAAAAAATTAGAAAGGATTAGAGATGTAACAGAGCAAAAGCTATTTGATCTTCAGAACCATTAAAAAGCTTTGTGAGGGAGGAGATGAGTGCTGACTAAGACAAAAATCTCCAAACTGGGGATGTGGGTCATTGATAAAGGACTTACCTAACACACAGGAGGCCCTGCATTTGCTCCCCAGCAATGCAAACACAAACAAAAACAAAGTGAGTGTGGTGGTGCACCCCGTAATCCCAGCACTCGAGAGGCTGATGCAAGAGGATCACTCTGAGGTGAAGGCTACCATGGGCCACTGTCAGCCTGCTTGGGGGGCCCCAGGGACATTTTTGTGGGTGAGGCCCCAAGGACATATTTGTGTGAGACATCAGCAACAACAGCAGGCAGCACAGAGCAGAGTGAGAGCAAGAGAGCCTCTTGCGTCTTTATAACTCTTACACAGGTCGTTATCTCATGTTTACATTCTTACATAGTGCAGTAACTAGCACAAGCGTGTTAACTGTGCTAAGTTATGATTGCATAACTGTATACCACTGTGTGCCTGCACTAGACAAGCCGGGTCACATCCTCAGATGCCTCAGATGCTTTGAGGCAGTGTGAGTGGTTCCCCACAGCTACTTAGGAAGTTCAAAGTGAGCCTGAACTGTGATCCTATCTCAGGAAAAAAAAAAAATTGAGGTGAAACTCTTATGGCCTAAGACTAATCATTTTAAAGCTTATAATTAAGTGGGCTTAGTACATACACAGTGTTTTATAACCAATACCCCTGTCTCATTCCCAAACATTTTTATGACCCCTAAAATAAATGCCTGTACCCATTAAGCAGTTACTTCCCATTCTCTCCGCCTCCAGCTGGGGACAACCACAAAATTGCTTTCAGTCTTTATGGATTTACTCATTTGAGATTTTTCAGATAAATGGGGTCACTCAACACATGGGTATTTGTTTTATTTATTTATGGTCTTTTTGAGACAGTGTCTCACTATGCAGGTCAGGCTGGCCTTGAACTCACTTTGTAGCCCAGGCTGACTTCAAACTTGTAGCAATCCTCCTGCCTCAGCCTCCCAAGTGCTGGGATTAGAGGCATGTACCACCACAGGCTCACATGGCTATTTGTGTCTGATCCTTTCTGTGTGTGTGTGTGTGTGTGTGTGTGGTACTGGGGATCAAATCCTGGGCCTCACACAATCTAGTTAAGTACTCTACCACTGAGCCATACCCTTAGCTCTATGTCTGATTACTTATACTGAGCATCCTTTTGAGGTTCACCTACACTGTAGCTTGTACTGGTATTTCACTACTTTTTTTTTTTGGTACCGGGGATTGAACTCACAACCTAGACCTTGCCAGGCAGGTGCTTATGCTGCTGAGCTAAATTTCTGGCTTCACTGCTTTTTTACAGCTAACATTTCATAGTATGTATTTTTCCTTCTATTCTTTTTTTTTTTTTTTTTTGCGGTACTGGGGATCGAACTCACGACCTCGAATTTGCCAGGCAGGCGCTTATGCCACTGAGCTAAATCCCCAGCCCTGTTCCCCTTCTCATTTGAAGATTTTCCTTCTACTTCCCAATATCTGCTATACATTTTGGTCCTTATTTACACTTTTGGTTTTTCACACCGGAGAACTAATTTGGTATTTAGACATGTGTGTCTGATGTTCTTAAAATGCATCCATTTAGCTAGAAACATGAGATGGATATTCACAGGATGTAAAAAAGGAGGATAGGGCACAGAAAGGACAAGAAAAAAAAGAATAGAAGGAAAATGGAAATAAAGGGCCGGGGATTTCACTCAGTAGCTTAAGCGCCTGCCTGGCAAGCGTGAGGTCGTGAGTTCGATTCCCAATCCCCGGGAAAAAAAAAAAAAGACCAAAAAAAAAAAAAAAGAAAATGGAAATAAAGCTTTTGTAAATAAGAGGTGGGGTTGAAAGGAATGAGGAAAAAAGAATTAAGATATATCAGGTACAGGTACAAATTATCTATGGTGAATGTGATCATTATGTATATCTAAAACATACCAATTTTAAAAATGCAAAAAAACAAACAACAACAACAAAAAAAGAACCTGTCTCAGGCTCTGTATCGAAGGACTTCAAGCTGAGATCACTTTGTGGGCAGTCTTGGCTTTCACAGGGACTTCCTGCTATCAGTAGCAGCCACTCAGCAGGGTCCTGAATATTTCACCTCCAAGAAGACTTCCCAGATTTGGACTGTCTCACCTCGGAAGCATGTTGTTTAAGAATAAGGAGAACGGGCCTGGGATTTAGCTCAGTGGCTTAAGCGCCTGCCTGGCAAGCGCGAGGTCATGAGTTCGATCCCTGGTACCAAAAAAAAAAAAAAAAAAGACTAAGGAGAACTGGCCGGGGGTTTAGCTCAGCGGTGTAAGTGCCTGTGTGGCAAACATGAGGTCGTGAGTTTGATCCCCGGCACAAAAAAAAAAAAAAAAAAGAATAAGGAGAACCAGGGTGCTGGCACACACGTAA
>PVJX010001087.1:89574-116182 GCA_004027295.1 Dolichotis patagonum | reverse complement strand
GCTGGGTAATTCAGTAATGTTGCAAGACTCTCCTTGTCTCCAAAACAAAACACAACACAACAAAACAAAACAATTAGGAAGAGCTGGGGATGTAGCTCCGTGGTAGAGCACTCCTGGCTTTTATCCCCATATCAGAAAGAAAAAAAAACCCTAAGGGGAGTTGAGGATATGCCTCAGTGCAGAAGCCTTGGACACGGTGGTGGTTGATAAGCAGGTTTGTTGAATGTCTGCTGTGTGCCAGGCAGTGTGCACAGCCCTTTGTGTATGTGAGCTCACTGAATCCTCCCAACAACCCAATTAAGGAAATTATTCCAACCCAATTATTGGAATCTGACAGATAAAGAAGTCGAGGCTCTGGGAGGTTGAGTAGTTTTCTCACACAGCATGCGAGCTGAGAGCTGACTTCAGAGTCTTGGATTTTATTACCAGATTCTATCCTATAACAGCATCGTTTTTGGGCTTTGTATACCCGACAGTGGACCCACATGCAGAGAATTACATGTTTTTGTGTTTGCTGCTGATGGACTGCAGGGAGGGCTTTCTTTCTGTTTTATTGGTGCTGGGGATTGAACTTTGCTGCTGCTGCTTCTTTTCTTTCAAAGTGCTAGAAATAGGGCCCACTGACTTGGCCACACCAGGCAAGTGTTCTACCACCGAGTTCACCCCAGCCCCAAGGGCTTCCTTTAATAAAATCTTCCTTTCCTATCTTTGCTACTCAGGACGAAAGCCAGATCCAGGGGGAGCTGTCCCTCCTCCACTGCCCTGAGAGGTGGCATGAAGCCCTTTGCCTCTGAGCTCTCAGGGACATACTGTTTTCTTGAGGCCCCGCCAAAGCTGCAGTGGCAGGAATCTGCCTCCCACTCCACTGCAGAGCCCAGATCTGCATTGCTGAGAACGGCAGGAGTGGGGGCAGCTCTTCTGCCCCAGGCCTCTTGGGTTTACAGAAGGAGCAGGCACAGTGGTAGGAGACAGTGGAGTGGAGGAAGGACTACTCTGGATCCATTCATTCCTTTCTAACCATTTACAATGTCCTAGGCACTGTCCAGGGTCCGAGGGTACAACAGAGCAAACCCCAAATCCTACTTTAATGGGACAGGATATGTAAAACACCAGAAAAAAAATTAATGGCTAGGTTTTTTAAAAACATATTTTAGTATATACTACGGAGGCAAGCATCCACAACTACTGCATTTGATACATTTTCTAGAAGGGGACAGGAGATACACGGTAGGTAAATGACTAGCTAAATTCACACTGCTAAAGTAGAGTCCCCCACCTCTGTTGTGTACTGAGACAGACTTTAGGCCTCTCAGGGCACCCCCACTTCCCCTTTGGGTGCTGCTGAACTCAGGGCCCTAGGCACAGTAGGCAAGAAAGTACTCTACCCCTGGGTCTTTGTGCTGAGCTCTGCTCACAGACCTCAGCCTTTTATTTTATTTATTTATTTATTTAGGAGCAAGGTCTTACTACGTAGTTGAAGCTGGCCTTGAACTCACTGTGTAGACCAGGCTGGTTCTCAACTCACTGCAATCCTCCTGCTTCAGCCTCTCCAGGGCTGAGATCACAGGTGTGTACCACCACACCTGACTGTAGCTACTTTTGTGAGTGTGTGTGTATGTGTGGCAAAGTTTACTTGAAAAAAGTAGAGGAACTAGCACTGCAGAAGGAGCTTGGGCTGAGTAAAAGAGGAAAAAGCAAGATGAAAGTATGCCCTGGGAGACACAGGGCAGGCTATCCTGAGGAAAGCTTTGATAGCCCCAGCTACTTATTAAGGGCACTGGATTTGGAAAGTAGATTCCTGTAAGAAAGATTCAAACAATACTGACAAAGCTCAAGGTCCCTTGCCTATCAACACTTGTAGCAGTCTCGGCCCAGGACATATTCCCTGCTGGTTCTTTTCCTGTGCATACACATACATTGTCTGTATGCTTTTTCCAGCTCTACAGATGAGAAAATGGATGCAGACCAGAACCCTACTCAGCTCCTCCCAGAGTCAAACTCCACTTTACTTGGCACGTTGCCACAGAGCTACAAGTAACTCAGCTCTTTTTAAAAATTTACTTTGAAGCTGGGTTTGGTGGCTGTAATCCCCACACTTGGAGGTAGAGGGAGTAAGATTGCTGCAAGACCAACCTGGAATACATACTTTTTTTTTTTTTTTTTTTTTTTTTACTTTTTGAGACAAGGTTTCACTATGCAGTTCAGGCTGGCCTCGAGCTTGCTTTCTAGCCCAGGTTGGCATCGAACTCACGATGATGCTCCTGCCTCACCCTCTGAGTGCTGGGTTTACAGGCGTGCATCACAACACCCAACCCAGGTTGATTTTGAAGTTCAATCCTCCTGCCTCAGCCTCCTGAGTAGCTGGGATGACAGGCGAGTGCTACTGTGGCTGGTCATATGTATTACTTTTAACGCAAGTGACTTGCCATACAGAATGTTCTGCAGTTTGTTTCTCTTTCCTTAAAATGTGTCCCTACATCACTCCCTACTGTTCAAGGCAACTGTTGCCTAGTATTCCATTGCATAGACACACCTAGTTTATAGTTTCCAGAACCCTAGAGAGTGACACACTCCGGGTGTTTGTAATTTTCGGCCATGACAAACAATGATGTTATTCAGAATGTTGGAAAAGCTCCACAGATTGTCTAACCACAGTGGAGCTGGAAAATTTCTTCAGGAAGAACCAGGACAGCACTACATTCAACTTAGCTTTTGACACACAGCAAGAGCTGTGAATCTTTTTTTTTTTTTTTGGTGCCGGGGATCTAACTCACGACCTCGTGTTTGCCAAGCAGGCACTTATGCCACTGAGCTAAACCCCCGGCCCCAGAGCTGTGAATCTTAAAAAAAAATTTTTTTCCTGTGATTTTTATTTATATTTATTATTTTAAAAAAAATTTTTTTTAGACAGGGTCTCAGGCAGGGTCTGACAATCAGTTCAGGCTTGCCATGAACTCACTATATAGACTCGAATTCAAGGTGATCCTCCTGCCTCCATCTCCCGAGTGTTGGGATTATAGGAGTGAGCCACCAAGCCTGATTTTTGTTTTCTTTGCACTGTTTTGAAAAACTTCCTCGAATACATTTTTCCTCCCAAGAAAGGATGTGACAACAGGGTCCTCTGTAAATGTGTTTGTTTCTTTGTTTGTTTTTTATACTGGGGAATGGAATTCAGTCTTTGCACGTCTTTAATTTTTAAAATCTCTCACTTCATTTGGAAGCAGGGTGTATGTAGTTTAGGCTGGCCCTGAATTTGTGGAGATCTTCCTGCCTCAGTCTCCAGCGCGCAGACGGCCGTTTGCCATCACGCCCGGGGAATTCTTAAAATCTTCAGACAGTCTGGTTAACAGGCTGGACTCGAACTCGCAATTCTGCTTCACGCCTCTCAAAATACTGGGATTACAGACGCGCGCCACCACCGCGGGCTCTGGAGAGTGGAAACAAAAGACCAAACGAAACTCAACACATTCAAACCTAGAACCTTGCGTTCCAGCAAAACGGGACTGTGTCTTTAAGACACACCGGCACCTCTGGGAGTTGTAGTCGCGGGGGAGGGGGCGTGAAATACTCTGGTTTCTCCTCCCTTTCTCTCCTCCCAATATGAAGACTCCTGCCTTCAGTATAGCGCAGTGCTAAGCTTCTGCTCACCCTTGCCATGTTTCGGCTGCGATTCGGGGTCCCGACGAGCTCTGGGGACCCGAACCGGCCCGACTGGGCACGGGTGGACTCCATTTCCCAGGGTGCCCCGCGCGATGGTGGCGTTAAAGAGCCCACTCTGCCAACGCCGGGCCTCAGGTACGTGTGTCTGCGTAGGCGCGCTTCTCCCAGCTTCCCAGTCCCCTTTCTGGGTCCGCGTTCCCTCAAGCGTCTCACAGAACTCTGCCCGCGCCCACCTGCCGCCGGGGACTTCTGCGGTCCGCTTCTCTTTGGACCAGGTCTTTCCGCGGGTGCCCCTGGGACCTTTGTGGTGCTGCGGTCCCTGGGGATACCCGGGGCGCGGGGGACCCTCCTCTGACCCTTGAGACAGGTGGGGCGCTGGGTGCCGTTACTGCTCTGGCATTGCCATGAGCATCTCCTGCCTCAGTTTACCCCAATCAGGGCTTATCATTACGCACGAATCTCAGTGGTGTGTTGTGTCTTTTCCAATATGATTTTACTCTTGATCAACTTCTTTCTGTTTTCAAGGAAGTCAAAGGTCGTCCTTGAGCCTCCCTCCTTCGCTCCCTTAAAGTGCTAAAATATGCAAAGTCCCTGTCTGGACCACCTCATCAAAAATGAAGGGCAGCAGAGTGTGGTGGCTCATGCCTTTAATCCCAGCATTCTGGCGGCAGAGGCAGGAGAATTTCTGCAAGTTCCAGGCCTTAGACTACCCAGAGAGGCCCTGTTGCAAGCCCCCCCCCCCCGCCTAAAAAAACCACTCAAACAACAAAACAAAGATGAAGAGACTTTATTATTCTGTTCCTGGCTTGCCCATCAGATCCTCAGCTTGTGGAAGACAGTAAAAACTATTTCAACTTGGCCACAGCAGTGGGTGAAGTTGTATTGAAAAGTGGGCAGGATAGCGGAATAATTAGGGACCTGTATTCTAAGGTGTCTGTGAAATGCCACGTATGATGGGGCAGACTCGAGAGAGGTGTGTTGTTTCACCAGTGTGGTTAAGAATACAAACATAGGAGTTGGACACACCTACCTGTACTCACTCTGACCTGAGGTGAGCTGTTTGCAGGCTTTTTTTTTTTTGGTACCGGGGATTGAACTCACAACCTTGTGCTTGCCAAGCAGGCACTTATGCCACTGAGCTAAATCCCCAGCTGCTCCAGGCTCTTGAAGTTGGGCCTCAACTTTAATTTAGTTTGTCTCCTTATCTGTGACTTGTAGACAAGACCCAACCTGTAGGGCTGTCATGGGTCACAGGGCTCTTGGGTGGGCTTTGTGCCTGGAAAACACCTCTGTGAGTATTAGTTACTCAGATCATTCCCCTTTTTGTGCTGTTAAACTGCTCTTTTGGCTTGTTGGGCATGGAATACCTTTAAGCTTTGCTTGATTTCCCTGGCCTCCCCTGATTGACTGATTGATTGTTTTTTGAGATAGGGTCTTGCTATGTGATCCAGCACAGCCATGAACTCTTGGTGATCCTCCTGCCTCAGCCTCCCAAGTGCTAGAATTAAAGGTGTGCGACACTGTGTTTGGCTTGAATTTTTCTTGTTTAGGAATATATTTGACCCAGAGAATACTTCAGAATCTTTATTCCCTTCTGCTTCAGCAGTTAAACTCTGCAGCTCCCTTGCTAGAAACACCTGCCATTCACCGAGCCACTGCCATGGACTGTGTATTTTACATTTAATGCCAACAGTAACCATAGGAGGTTGGTATAGTTGGCATCAGTTTTCAGGTTAAGAAACAGAAGCTCAGGTTAGGTAACCTGCCCAGGATCACACAGGAAGAAGCAGAAATGGGAAGAAGGCCCGTGACCTATCACCTGAGCACGTGTCTCTTAGACACTGTGCTGACACTGGCTATGCTTGGGCCTTCTGGGACACTGTGTTCTCCTTGGGGTGGTTGTTTTTCTAGTGTCTTTTCTTGGGGCCCACGTGCAACAGTCTGAGTGACCTAGGTACCCCCATGGCTGCAGAATCTACTTGCTTCTATAAATGGAGATAATATTTACCCCACAGGGATATTTTTTTTTTTTTTTTTGTGGTACTGGGGATTGAACTCACAACCTTGCGCCTGCAGGGCAGGCGCTTAAGCCACTGAGCTAAATCCCCAGCCCCCCCCCACAGGGATATTGTGAGGGTAAAAAATCAATGTCTTTTTTTTTTTCTATTTGAGACAGGGTTTTGCTATGTAGTTTAGGCTGAGCTTGAACTCAGAGATCCTCTTGGCTCAGCCTCCCGCGTGCTGGGATTACAGGTGTGTATGGCATGGCATGCCCAGCTGTCACCTGGTATTTGTTTAGGCCTTGTCAAATTACAATAGTTAAAAATGGTGAGTACTTTTAAGTATATTTATTCCCTTTTTTTTTGTAGCCGAATCAAACAGGAGTTTGTACTTGCCAGGCAGGCACTGTATTTGGAAAGGGAGGCATGTTTTCCATTTATTTTGATTCCCATTAAGCAGGCACTGTATTTATTCTTATATGGGTATCACACCCAGGGCTTTGTGCATGCTAGCTGAGAGCTCTTTCACTGAGCTACTCCTGTAATTTCCCTTTTGCTTTTTCTTTGACCCCATGAAGTGTTAAACAATGTAATAGGTAAGAGAATAGGCTGGGGAAAATGGTCATGATCACTTTGGGTCCACTGCTTGCTTTCTAGCTGTGTGACCTTGGGCAAGTTACTTAATCTTGCTGTGTCTCAGTTTCATCTATAAGAATAAGAATGTTAAATTGTGAGTTTATTTATTTATTTTTTTGGTGTTATTGAGTGAACGTAGGAATGTAGGAGTGAACATGCTAAGCATGCAGTTTACCACTGAGCTAGGCTACCAGCCCCAAGTGAGTTTTTTTTGAGATAGTCTTTTTTTTTTTTTTTTTTTGTGCCGGGGATTGAACTCATGACCTTGTGCCTGCCAGGCAGGCGCTTATGCCACTGAGCTAAGTCCCCCCGCCCTGAGATAGAGTCTTACCATGTAGTTCAGGCTGGCCTGGAACTCACCTTGTGGCCCAGGCTGGCTTCAAACTTGGGGTGCTCCTCCTGCCTCGACTTTGTGAGTACCAGGATTACAGGCCTACACTACCATGCCTGGCCCAAGTGAGAGATTCTTATTGTGATTTTTTTCTTTGTGATTGTCAAAACGGGGCTGGCATTATGCGACTTCTGTTAGTTCAGGTCTCCGGAGAAGCAGACACCAAGATGGGGTTAGTTGTGCAAGAGTTGTGCAAGAGCTGGGCACAGAAGAGCTACCAGTGGGATCTAGGTCTGATCTCTTGGAGGAGGCAGCAGAGCTGATGTCTCAGACTGCAGTGTGGTCCCGACCAGGAGCCCTGGAGCCTGGTCTTGGTCGAAGGAGCCCGAGCCTTGACAGAAGGCGGTGGGAGTCATCACTGGGGAGCTGGAGGTGGGAAGCAGAGGCTCCCTGGAAATAAGTGGTGCTTCAGACAAGTAGCTGGGGCTCTGTCAGTCATGCTCCCTGCCACTGGGGATTAGGGGTGCCACCCTGCAGTCCCTTGGTACCCCCTTACCGGGGAGGGCCTGGTGGGTACCCTGGGAAAGCCTTGGCCCTCCAGGGCCTCACCAGGTTCTGAAGGTCCAGTTTCCCCCTGGATTGCTCTTCTGAGTCGAGCAGGGAACAGAACAATTAAATTTTTCTCTCTGTCTCCATCTCTCTGTCTCTCCTCTCCTCATCCTTTTCTTTTCCCTTCTCTTTCTCCTCCACGATACTAGGGATTGAATTTAGAGCTTTCACACTGAGCTGCATTTTGCACCCTTTTATTTGTTACTTGGAATTTAGGGTCTTCACACTGAGCTACATCTCTAACTTTTTTTTTTTTGAGACAGAGTCTTGCTAAGTCTCCAAGGCTGAGCTCAAACTTGTGATCCTCCTGCCTCAGCCTCCCAGAGTGCTGGGGTTACAGGCATGAACAACAATGTCTGGCTGAACAGAGTGGTGTCTTACTGCAGCAACAGTGTGTGTGGGAAAGCTCGGAGGAGCGTGGGAGGAGTGTGGGAGTTGCTAAGTGTTGCTGTTGTATCAGCAGTAACTAGGTTTGGTGAAAGCTGAGTTTGGCATGAGAAGAGACCATCAGTGGGGTTCAGGCGTTCTGTTGGCTGTTGGATGGCCCTAGGCTGACCACCAAATGCACACACTCAGAGCACATCTTGGGTGTAGCTGCTTTGTCGTCCCTCCACACTGAGCTTGGGGCTGGTGGGTGGGCTGCTGTGAGGGACAGCAGTACAGCCCTTTTAGACGTACGTACTCCTACGGGCTCATCCTAGGCTGGCCTCAGAGGCCGAGGGCTCTGATGTCAGTTTGGGTTCCCATCTGTTAGGACCATGGGAGTGGTCTATATCCTCACAGTCCCCACATTGGACAGTGCCCTGGAGGAAGATGGCTGTATGGGAGGGAGTGTTCCCACCCCCTAACCAAACTCCGCACAGTTGCCACCTGCTTCAAGGAATCAGCCTCAGCCGGGACAGCTCAAGAGTTTAGACTCTACCTGTAATCCCAGCACTTGGGAGGCTGAGGCAGGAGGATTGTTGTGAGTTCAAAGCCAGCCTGGGCTAAATAGCGAGTTCAAGGCCAGCCTGTACCATTTAGCAAGACCCTGTCTCAAACAAAACAAAACAAAACAAAACCCCTAAAAACAAAAAAACCTTAGACTCTTTTTTGTCCCGTTCCCTGGCTCAGTCATTGACTGATGTAGGACTGCTGGTACAGAAGGTGCAGTTCCTTGCTTGAAGTGCGACCAGCACTTAACCCTGTTCTGCACCCTTTATTTCTCTCTCCTGAGTGTGTGCTCTCCAGGAAATCACATGTACCCACCTATTAGAAAGCACACAAGCTGGTTCTGGTGGCACATGCCTATAATCCCAGTTCTTGAGGCTGAGGCAGGAGGATTGCAGTGAATTCAGGGGGAACCTGGACTACATAGCGAATTCAAGGCCAGATCATAGTGAAGCCCTGTCTCAAAACAACCAAACAAAAAAGCTGGATGTGATGGCACATGCCTATAGTCTCAGCACTTGAGAAGATGAGGCAGGAGGATCACTGTGAGTTTGAGGTCAGCCTGGGCTACCTTGTGAGACCCTGTCTCAAAAAAAGCACAACCATGTGACCCAGCAATCCTTACTCCCGGTGCCCACCTGGAGACATGAAGTCTTGTGTTCATACGCACCTGTACCTGAATATATTCATGACAGCGCAAGCTGGCGATGGCCCAGGTATCCTTCAGGGGGTGCTACCCCCTTGCCAGAGAATACTGAGCAGAAAAAGGACTGGGCTGTTCCTCATGTCTGCAAGAATCTGGGTGCACCTCCGAGGCATTATGTTGGAAGAAATTCTAATTTCAAGTTTATAATCTTTATCTGACAGTTTTGAAAAGACAAGATTGGCTATGGACAGCAGATCAGTGGTCACTGAGTTGGGGATGGAGGAAGGTATGACTAAAAGTGATAGTATGAGGCAGTTTTAAAATTTTTATTTAATGATCTGTCGATCTGTCTTGAAGTACTGGAATTGAACCTTGGGCCTTTGCACTGAACTATATCCCTACCTATTTGTTTGTTTATTTATTTATGGTACTGAGAATTGAACTTGGGACCTTGCGCCTGCTAGGCAGGTGCTTATGCTACTGAGCTATATTCCCGGCCTCCTCTTTATTTGAGACAAGGTCTCGCTGAGTCAGTGTATTGCTCAGCCTGTGCTCAAGCTTGCCATCCCCCTGCCTCAGTCTCCCAGAGGGCTAGGGTTACAGATGTGAGCCACCACGTCCAGCTGTGAAGGAGTTTTTTCGGTGAAGGTGATGACAGCTACAGGAATCTCTGTTTGTATTAGAATTTATGAAACTATATATCAAAAATATGGTGATTTTAAAAATATTGACATCCAAAAAAAATTCACATCCATCCATACATTGCTTCCTCAGGAAGCCCCACTCTTCGGGGCAGGATGGGGCCGCCAGAAGGGGTCGATTGGACAGTCATCATCCTGACCTGCCAGTACAAGGATAGTGTCCAGGTCTTTCAGAGAGGTGGGTCGCTGTCCTTCCCCAATTTGTCCTTAACCTAGAACTTCCCAACCTCATCCTCTTCCAAGCCCGATACCCCTGGGATTCTGGCAGAGTGTGCTCGAATCCCATCTCCATTTCTTCCTCAGCTTGGGACCTTGTCCATGCCATGTCACCTTGTTGGGTTGTAGTGTTCTCATTTGTTATAGTACTTAGCTCTCATAATGAGGTAAAGAGCTACAAAGATGCTTTGTGGTTTCTTAGCACTTGGGATGCTGAGGCAGGAGAATCATTGATAAGTTCAAGACCAGCCTGGGCTGCAAAGTGAGCCCAAGGCCAGCCTGAACTGCATAGCAAGACCCAGTCTCAAAAATACCAAAAAAAAAAAAAAAAAAAAAAAAAAAAAGCTTTGTGGTATGTTACTGAATCAAAGAAACCAAATAATGAGCTGGGTATGGTGGGCACACCTGTGATCCTAACCCTTGGGAGGCTGAGACAGGAGGATTGTCCTGAGTGTAAGGCTACCCTGGGTTACACAGTGGGTACAAGATCAGCTTGAACTGTGTAGTGATGCCTCATCTCCAGTGAACAAAAAAAAGAAACCAAATCATGAGTGTTCCCAGGCTGGCCCAGGCACTGCGGAGCATGGGCGGGAGGCTGGGTGTGAGTCCCAGCACACTTTCTGCCTGCAGAGCTCGAGGTGCGGCAGAAGCGGGAGCAGATCCCCGTCGGGACACTCTTACTGGCCGTTGAGGACCCCGAGGTGCGCGTGGGCAGCGGAGGAGCCACCCTCAATGCGCTGCTGGTGGCTGCTGAGCACCTGAGTGCCCGAGCAGGCTTCACTGTGAGTGCCCCTGGGCTGCTGTCCTTTGGGCCCCAAGTTTCCAAGATCCCCAGCTCTTCTGGCTCCAGGGTCTGGGCCAGTTCAGCACATGGCTTGTGTTTTTGGACCTGTGAGTCAGGGATGGTCATGGCTGCCATGCCACCAGATGAGAGCAGGAGGCAGGGCCAGTCATAGAGTCTAGAAAAGATGACCAGTGCCTGTAATCTCAGCACTTAGAAGGCTGAGGCAGGAGGATCACTGCAAGGCCAGCCTGGGCTACATACGTAGTGAGTTCAAGGCCAGCCTAAACTACATAGTGACACTCTATCTCCAAAAAAAAAAAAAAAAGAAAAGAAAAAAGAGATGACAAGAAAGTAGAAGGGAGGTAAGAGGAAGGGAATAAAGGTGTGTGGGGGAGAGGGAACTAATGGGAAATGGGTATGTTCCAAATATGTCATATATATTGAAAGACCCCAAAAATAAGCTAGGGGAGGGATTGTTTAAGGGGACAGTGAAATGACCAAAATACGTTACGTGTATGTACAAATCTGCCAAAATGAAACCCATTTATTTGTATAACCAGTGTGCATTAATAAAAGAAAGATGTGGGCTGGGGATTTAGCTCGGTGGCTTAAGCGCCTGCTTTGCAAGCAGGCAGTCATGAGTTCAATCCCCAGTACCAAAAAAATAAATAAATAAATAAATAAATAAATAAATAAATAAAAAATAAAAGAAAGATGTGAAAGAAAAAAAACAAGGAAGGAAGCTGGTGTGAGTTCTCATTGTGAGGCCTTCTGTCTTTTCCCATGAAGTCTAAAGTCTTGCTCTCCTGGACTCTCTTTGCTACCTGGCCTCTGTGTGCTGGGACTGAGACGTGACTCCCCTAGGCCGGACATGTGGGTTCGAGTCCCCACTGGGCTGTGTTCCACACACCTACCCACTGGCTGCAGAGCCCCCTGGTGGCACAGGCACTAGTGCACTTTGGCAGTGGAGGTGGTGCTGCAGTGTGGTTGCCATGGAGCTGACACCACTGGGTCACTCTGTAGCCTCCCTGCAAGCAGAGGACAGGGAGGTGGCCCAGGTGGAGGGCTGCCTGGCTCCAGTATCCAAGCCTGCCTGTGGCCATTGGTCTTGACTTTATGTTTTTCCATTTCTGTACCTGAGTGGGCTTTGGTTGAGTGGATCCTTCCCTGGACACGAGGGTGCCATCCTTCAGGTGCCACCTGCCCAAGGCCTCTGCCAATGGGGCTGTCCCGCCCCTGACAGGTGGTCACATCTGATGTCCTGCACTCGCCTCTGACAGGTGGTCACATCTGATGTCCTGCACTCGGCCTGGATCCTCATCCTGCACATGGTGAGTGGAACTAGGGCGTGGGCTGTGTGGAGGGTCGGATTCCTGTTTCTCAGGCTCAGGTGGGACTTAGTGGTGTTTTACCATCGCATGCTACTGTGCAGAGTGTTTATCCCACAAATCCACAAGAATCAGAATCTATTTAAATGTCCCATAATTGGGAACCTGCTAAATATACACAGCATATCTCCCTGGTGAAATTTCGAAGACACTGAAAGGCCCATCTGTCTCTGCACATTGACATGGAATGAGGCATGTCAGCTCTGTGACCTTGATGAGGCACTTGACTCCATATAGGCCTCAGTTTCCCCACTTATAAATTGAGGATGGCAATAGTTACTCCTTCATGTGGACATGGACATGGATACAGATATGCTGATCCACATAAATGCTCACAACTGGGCCTGGTGTGCTCTACGCGCTCTGTGAAATGTGTTTTTAAGTGGAAAGAGCCAGATGATAGAAATTTGTGTGGAATGATCTCAGTTTAATTGGAATTTTGATTGAGATAATTGTAGATCTACATGCAAGAAATAATACAGAGAAAAGTCTTTGTGGACTTTGCCCAGATATCCCCAGAGGTAATATTTTGCAGACTTATGATTTAATATTCCTGCCAAGATAATGACATTGATACAATTGCCAGTCTCACTTCCCCAGTTTTACTTATCCTCGTACATGCCTGCCTATATGTAAATTCTCTTATCCCTGTCTTTTAAGAATGATCTTATTTTTGTTTAAAAAAAAATTAAAGGAACTATACATGAAAGGCTGAGTGCAGTGTTGCACACTTGTGATCCCAGCTACTGTGGAGGCTCAGGCAGGAGGATTACAAGTTCAAAGCCAGCCTAGACAATTTAGCAAGACTATGTCTCCAGGTAAGAAATTTTGGAAAGGGATAGGGATATCGCTCACTGGCAGAGCAAACTCAAGGCCTCTAGTAAAAAACAAAACAAATGATAGGATGTAGTGCCTCAAAATGAGGGTGGTAGTTAGTATCCCTGAGGGATACTTTTGCTTTTTGCATATTTGCACTTTCTAATTTTCACAGTGATTGTGTTAGTTTAGAAGATTGTAAGGTAAAATGACCAGATAATATTTTTTATATATCCTCTGCGTAATGCCTGCCTCCTTTGCCCAGCTGATGAGGTGTCCTAGTTCCTCTGTCCCCAAGGCCTCCTCACCAGTCCCTGCCCCCACCCAGGGCCGAGATTTTCCCTTCGATGACTGTGGCCGGGCCTTCACCTGCCTCCCTGTGGAGAACCCCCAGGCCCCTGTGGAGGCCTTGGTCTGCAACCTGGACTGCTTACTAGATGTGATGACCCACCAGGTAAGCTGGGTGGTGGCTTCGGGGGTCTTGTCCCAGCCTCTTGGATAGTGTCTGTCTGTGCTGGCTCAGATGGGGCACACAGGGAAGAATGGGTTTCAGACTCACTCAGAGCCTGAAGAAGTTAGTGGGTCCCCTTGAGGGGGAGGTGTGGCACCAGGTAGAGTAGTGGCATGCATCAGTATTGAGAGACCCCTGGCACTTCAGCAGTGAACTCCCTTTGGAGGAAGTGGCTGTGGAACCTGCAGGACAGGCTACCAGCTGCATCCTCCTTTTTCTTTCCTGCTATCTCCTGCAGCTGGGCCCAGGCTCTCCACCAGGCGTGTGGGTCTGCAGCACCGACATGCTGTTGTCTGTTCCTGCAAACCCTGGTGAGCCTGTCACTGCCCGGGACCACCTTCCGTTGCCGCAGCTGGGGCTGGCTCTGTGTCTCTGGGCCTGCCCCACCACCCTGTTAGAAGGGAAGCCTGTGGTGTGAGGAATAAAGGCCAGACCAAGAGGCAGGCTTTCCCATGCTTTCTAGTCCTTCTGGAAGATTCGGTCCCCCTGTCTGAGGAATGGATATCACAGTCCTACCCCTTCTGTCCCACAGGACTTTATGGAAGAACTTTGGGAGAGAAGTGGTTGCCATTCTTCCAGAGCAGTGTCCCTTTGGCTTTGGCAGCCATATTTCCTTTTTTTTTTTTTTTTTTTTGGTACCAGGGATCGAACTCATGACCTCGCGCTTGCAAGGCAGGCACTTAAGCCACTGAGCTAAATCCCTGGCCCCATATTTCCTTTTTAGAGGTGCCCGGATGCCCCAACGCTGGGCTCCTGCCTCCTTCTGGCTGGGGTACTCCCTGCCTGTGTTGGAGACCCTGGGAGCCTCTTGATTGTGACACCTCTCACAGGGATCTGCTGGGATGGCTTCCGGGGAGCCAGAGTGATCGCCCTTCCTGGGAGCCCGGCCTATGCTCTGAATCACGGGGTCTACCTCACAGACTCCCAGGTACTGTCTCTGGGGCCAGCAGAGCCAGCCTGGGGCAGCCTTCCAGGCCCTGATTGGGGCCACCTTTTGGCTGGATTTTCCAGTGTAGCTGGAGTCTGGCAACAACTCTGGTACTCACTTACTCTGTTCCCAAAAATGCATTTTTGAAAGCTTGCCCTCAGCCATCTGTGTGTAGAAGTCTCAGGCGCTGGGGTTCACATGAGTACACTGGTACCTGCCAGACTTGCTTCCTAAGTTTTCACTTGGTAACACCTGTGGCTATGCCATCTTCCTGGTTCTCTCTTGCACCCTTTCCTAACTCTGTTCCTCCCCTGACATAGGGCATCGTTTTGGACATTTACTACCAGGGCACTGAGGCAGAGATACAGCGATGTGTCAGAGCTGATGGGCAGGTGCCACTGGTATGGCTGGTGGGGCTGGGTTGGGGACCTTTTCGGAGGGAGTTTCCTTCTTAGGGAAGAGCTCTACTCCTTATAGAAGGTTCCAGGGCAGGCTAGACCCAGAATCTGAGGTTTCTGGAATTGGCATTCAGGGGAGCATCTGGAGCCAGAATTTGAGGAAGGGGTAGCCTTGAAATTCTGGGTCTTATTCTGAATTAGAAAGCTTTTGGTCAGGGAGTGTAGTTGGAAGAAGGCAGAGACCCATGCTTCTAGAATGAAGGAGTTGGGGAAAAGGTCTGGGACTGGGTCAGGGAGAGGAAGAATTGGTTTTTTTTTTTTAAACTTTTTTTATTTTTTGGTATTGGGGACCAAACTCATGACTGTGCACTTGCCAGGCCGGCACTTATGCTGCTGAGTTAAATCCCTGGCCCAGAAACTGGGTTTTAGAGGAGGCCTGAGAATTGAGAGTGGTCCCAGAGGGTCCCTGGGTGGGAGCTGCCCCAAGTAAGCCTAGGGTCCAGATGCTGGGTGGCTCAGAAGACCATGGTCCCTGGTCCCTGGGTCCCTGGGTCATGGCACTTGGCCTTGTGTGGCCCATCTGCATGTGCCCTCCCTGGTTATGCTGGGCCTGACTCTAGGGTCCCCACCTGATCCTTGTGGGGGTCTCTCCAGGTCTCTGGCATTGTCTTCTTCTCTGTGGAGACTGCTGAGCACCTCCTGGCCACCCACGTGAGCCCACCCCTGGACGCCTGCACCTACATGGGCCTGGACTCCGGAGTCCGGCCTGTCCAGGTGCTGGGGATGGGGCAACTGAGGGGTCCTGGGCGGGGGTCAGGTGCTGTGTGACCTCAGGTCAGCTCCTCTCTGGGTCAGCATCTCGGCGGGTGGGACTGTGGCAGCTTAGCCTCGGGACTTCATAATCCATTTCCTGTTCCAACAATAGCTATGCTCCTTACTGTCACCCAGCTGTCTCTGTTTTTCGACATCCTGCTCTGCATGGCTCGGAACGTGAGCAGAGAGAACTTCCTGGCTGGGCGGCCCCCAGAGATGGGGCAAGGTGACATGGATGTAGCAGATTATCTGCAGGGTGCCCGGGCCCAGCTGTGGAGAGAGCTTCGAGATCAGCCCCTCACCATGGGTGTGTACTGCTGTCTGTCCTTTCTCTGGGCTGGGGAGACCATGGGCACAAAGACCCTCAGACTGTTGCACATTGGCCTAGGTAGCTGCTCATGGACTGGATAACGACCTCACTTAGTTGTCACTCTTCCTGTCTCTTCTGGGGGCTCCAGGCATAGTTAGTTCACTTGGTCAGGCTGTGGAACCTCTGGGCCTCAGTTTCCCCTTTGGCCCAGCAGGCTATCACCATACCTTCTTTCCTGGTGTCTGAGGAGGATGTGTCCACTGGCAGGAGGCCTGACCTGGCACCAGAGCTGCAGCAAGCATGGGGTTCGGGTTGGTACTTGTGTCTTTACAGCCTATGTCCCTGACGGCAGCTACAGCTACATGACCTCCTCAGCCAGTGAGTTCCTGCGCAACTTCACACTGCCCGGGGATCCCAGGGTGCAGATCATCCACTCCCAGGTGGAGGTGAGACCTGTCTTCCTATCAGGTGGCTGCTGGGTGCTGGGTAGACCATGAGCCCCAGGGAAGAGAACGGCCCATGCTGGGAACCCATTACCTATGAGACAAAGTGTTATTTCCATTTTATATACAAGGCACGGAGGGCTCAAAGATGCTGAGTGACTTAGCTAGGACCACAGAGGCAGTGGGTGGCCAAGTTGGGATTTTGCATTGAGGCCTGCTTGAGATGCCGAGCACCTTTTTGTTGGGTCTGCTTGGGACACAGGCATGTGTAAAGTGTTGGGCCTGGGTTGGTGCCGTGGTGGTGAGGAATGGGACAGGTGGATCAGTGGTGGCCCTCGGGGTGGTGGGGTGGGTGTAGCAGGGCAGGTGTGATGGGAGGAGGCCTCAGGCTGGCCTAGGGAGGGCTGTGGCTGTCTGGAGTGTCAGGGGAGCAGTGGGCCTTGCTGCCCCACACCCAGGTGCTCAACTGTGGGAGGATTGGGGCAGACCCTGTCTTCAGCTCTCGTGATCTTCCTCCTTCGCTTTGTAGGAGCCGCAGCTTCTGGAGACTGGGAGCTCTGTGGTCAGCTGTCTGCTGGAGGGCCCTGTCCACCTGGGGGCAGGGAGTGTCCTGCAGCACTGCCACCTGCGGGTGAGGCCTGAGAGCACGGACAGAGGGAGGGATGGCGAAGGGGCCAGTGTCCTATGTTTGTTGGGGCAGCCCATGTGCTGCCCACCCAGAATGCCTGCCCTCTTCCTTGCAGGGCCCTATTCACATTGGCACCAGCTGCTTTGTGAGTGACCTGGACACAGCTCAGTCCGAGGCACTGCGGGGCCTGGAGCTGCACAACCTTGTCCTGCAAGGCCACTGCGTGCGGCTGCCTGGCTCCCTGGGTCGTGCCTTCACCCTTGTTGGCCGTCTGGACAGCTGGGAAGTAGGTGCCTGCTTTACGTGCCCTCACCCCCATCATCAGGCTTTGGGGAACCCGCAGGGGATCTGGTCCTTAGCCCACTGCAGGGCCATCTGAGCACCAGCCTGAGGGGGAGGCTGTGGGAGGGTGTGGCCAAGAGAGTCCCAGAAGGCTCTGTGAGGTGGGCTGAGTGGGCTGGAGACTCAGGTGCAGAGAGGAAGTGACCCAGCTTGGGTCCCAGAGCCAGTTACAGAGGATCAGGTTTAGGACCCTGGATGCTGTCGATCCCTACAGTTCTCTGTCCTCTGGCCTAGTGTCCTTCATGCTCTCCCTAAGGCCCCATGCCCCAAACTGCTTCCCCTCTTCTCCCTAGAGACAAGGGGCAGGCACGTATCTCAACATGTCCTGGAGTGAATTCTTCAAGAAGACAGGTGTCCGGTAAGGTGGCTGCCCTGGAGGGCCTCTGTGGCCTGGATGGCTGCTGCTCTGAGGCTTGTCCCTTCTGCTGCACCAGAGTAGCCCTGGCCCCTGTGTCATCCCACTGAGCCTGGGAAGTTTGGGGCAGCTGGATTTTCCTTGGTACACCGCCTCTAGGTAGTTCTCAATGCCTGGCTGTGCTCAGACTTTGGGACTTTTGTTCAGTGGCCTGGGAAAGATGGCAAGGCAGTGTGGCTTCTCCTGGAACTGCCCACTTGTGCTGCCCCTTGAAGGAGTTAGTGCTGTCCCCGTGAACAGACTGGCAGGTCAGGGCTTGGGGAAGAGGCAGGAGCCATGGCTTCCTCCTCACTAACGCACCTCTCTCCTCCTCAGAGACTGGGACCTGTGGGACCCAGACACGTCTCCCACTGAGCATCACCTTCTCAATGCCCGCCTCTTTCCTGTGCTGCACCCCTCGAGGGCCCCAGGGCCTCAGGACATGCTGTGGATGCTGGATCCCCAGGAGGATGGAGGCAAGGCCCTGCGGGCTTGGCGAGCCTCCTGGCGCCTGTCCTGGGAGCAGCTGCAGCCACACCTGGACCGGGCTGCCACGCTGGCCTCCCGCAGGGACCTGTTCTTCTCCCAGGCTCTGCGGAAGGCAAGGCATGTGCTAGAGACCCAGCAGGACCTCAGCCTGCACCCTTTGATCCGGGCTGCTGTATATGAGGGTTGTCCTGGGCCCCTGCTGGCCATGCTAGACCAGGGTGAGTGCTGGGCATTAGGGCTGGGGGGGTGGGCAGACCAGGGTCACTTCTGCTCTGGGCCATCGACTGAGGGGATGAGGGAGCCAAGCAATTCTACAGCAGTGGAGACACCCTTGAGTTCAGGCTTCCGGAAGGCTTCATCTCCCTCAGCGAGGAGTTGGGCTGCTAAGTGTTGGGTGCTAAGTGTTGGGAGAACTTCATGTTCTGTACTAGGGGGGTCCAGGACATGGATGCTGAGATCCCCAGAGCTGAGGGGGATGTGAGCAACCCTACCTGGAGTTGCAGACACACTGCCCGGGGATCAGAGCCTCAGGCATAGAGCTAGCACCTACCTCGCTGACAGTCCCTCAGAGCATGGCAATGGAATGTTGTCCCTGTTTAAGTCCCTCACCCACAACTGCATGGCAAGTTGGAGGAGACACTGAGACTTGAACCTAAGTGGTTCGATGTCTGAGTTCTTCATTTCTTTAGGTGCCCTGGGTGGGGAAGAAGGGGTACTTCTGGGCTTGGCTGGCCAGGATGATAAAACCCTACTAGGCAGGGAGTGGGGTGTACTCACAGGCAGGGACCCTTCTTGGGCAAAACCTGGGAGGGGAGAGAGGAAAGAGTATCTGCTGAGTAGCCTTTGGGGTCTGAGGGTGTTGGAAGCTAGCCCTCTCCCCTCTACTTCTAACTTCTGCTCCTTCAGTTGCAGCAGGGGCCAGAGACCCTGGCGTGGCAGCTCGGGCTCTGGCCTGTGTGGCAGACATACTGGGCTGCATGGCAGAGGGCCAGGGAGGCTTACGGAGCGGGCCGGCTGCCAACCCAGAGTGGATGCGGCCCTTTTCATTCCTGGAGTGTGGAGACCTGGCGAGGGGCGTGGAGGCACTTGCCCAGGAGAGGGACAAGTGGCTGAGCAGGTGAGTGCTTTGAGAAGCCCCTGACCCTCTGGGGAAGTTGCTTCTGATGGCAAAACCAGAGAGAGAAGTGGGGGCACCCTCAGGTCACCCAGAGCAATCAGATCTCCTGAACCAGGCAGTCTTTCCCCAGCGTGGTGGTCCATGCAGGTATCTCCCTTCCCTCCTGGCAGGCCAGCCTTGCTGGTGCGAGCGGCTCGCCATTATGAAGGGGCTGGGCAGATCCTGATCCGCCAGGCTGTGATGACAGCCCGGGACTTTGTCTCCATGGAGCCGGTACAGCTGCCGGCACCTGGGCAGTGGGTGGTGGCCGAGTGTCCAGCCCGTGTGGATTTCTCTGGTGAGCCCCTTGTGGGAATAGGAATGAAGGTAACTGCCTCAGGGCCATGTTGGCAGGCTCTGTGAGCAGCTTGTCAAACTGCCACAGGGGGCTGGAGTGACACGCCACCTCTTGCCTATGAGCTTGGTGGGGCAGTGCTGGGCCTGGCTGTGCGAGTGGACGGCCGCCGGCCCATCGGGGCCAGGGCACGCCGCATCCTGGAGCCAGAGCTGTGGCTGGCGGTGGGGTCTCGGCAGGATGAGAAGGCTGTGAAGATAGTGTGCCAGAGTCTGCACGACCTGCAGGATTACTGCCAGCCCCATGCGCCAGGTCAGAGCACCCCAGGACAGCTGCAGGTGGAGTAGGATAACCAGCCGGCTGGGAGGGGGCAGAACCTGGAGGTTCCTCTGTGCAGGCCACTAGGGCCTGGCCTGAGGGCTAGCCAGAGTAGCTGGGGAGTCCTGAGACCTGCCTGAGCACATCCAGGCACAGGACAAAGAGATGACCTCAAGCCCTTTTGTAGCTTGAGGGTGGGGTCTGTCCTGCTGCTAGGTTTTTGTCCCACCGGATGTGCCCCATTCTGGGCTAGGGAGCTGCAGGTGGAGGTGGGTGGTTGGATTCGTGTCCGAGGAGACCAGATTCCTTGCTTAGTACCTTTCCCCTGCAGGGGCCCTGCTGAAGGCAGCCTTCATCTGTGCGGGGATTGTGCACATCCACTCTGAACTCCCACTGCACCAACAGCTGCTGCAAACCTTTGGGGGTGGCTTTGAGCTGCACACCTGGTCTGAGCTGCCCCATGGCTCCGGTCTCGGTGAGTAGGTCCTGGCCCTGTTGTCCATCTACTGTGTCACAGCCTTCCAGCCTCAGCTGTGATCCCCCTCCTTGGCCTGTGTACAGCAGAGTGGGATGGGACTGAGCTGGGCAGAGGCCATTCATGCTTGGCCCCTTTTTTCTGCACCCTGCAGGCACCAGCAGCATCCTGGCCGGTGCTGCCCTGGCTGCCTTGCAACGGGCTGCAGGCCGGGCTGTGGGCACAGAGGCCTTGATCCATGCAGTGCTGCACCTGGAACAGGTGCTCACCACAGGTATGTGACAGCCCAGGATAGGGGGAGGTCTCTGATAACCTTCCCAAGCACCTTGGCGGCTCCTCTCTATTGGCATGGGATTTCCCAGTAGTCACAAAGCTGCTACTCCTTAAAAGTTTTGGGATTACAGGTATCACCACCACACCCAGCTCTAGTGCTAGTCTTTGTGACCCCTGCCTCTGTCCAGGCTGTCCTTCACCAGACCCGGGTTTGGAATATGGATAGATCCTTGGTCTGTCCTCTTGGCCACCTGCTTCTCCTTTGAGCAGAGGCCATCTGCACCTGCACTGCTCCCTGGCCATATGGTGGGGCAGCAAGGGCCCGTCCAGGCTGTGATCTAACAGGATGTTCCTGGTGCCAGGCTTCTCTTCTGGCCGTGATGGAACCTTGGAATCTGTTTACAATGTGGGGCAGCCAGAGATTTGACTGGTTCCAGATCCTGAGGTGTTCTGTTCACCCAGGCCTCCTCTTAGCAGGATGCTGGAAGGAAGCTGCCATGCACAGATGCCTAATTATGGTGTCTTCTCCCAGCCCTCTGCAGCCCAGCCCCCTCCTTTCAGTGTCCTGACTCATATCCCCAGTAGGTAGTCATTAGCGAAAGGGTTCCATGGTTCCATTTCCTTTGAGGAGGTTTTGATTTAAGTTCTTACTTTGGTCAACTGACACCTACTTATTGAGAACCCACTCTTGAGTCCTGGGGATACAATGAGTGAAAACAAGGTCCTTGCCCCCAATAGTCACAAGGTAGAAGGAGATGGGTATCAGCAACCACTCAAGAGAAGGTATCGTGTCAGATTGTGCTAAGTGCCCTGAAGGAGAGGGGCACTGTCAGGAGTTTGACATTTCCAGTTCTATCCTACCACTGTATTCTGGCTGTTAAAGTCCCTGCTGCACCCTGGTATTTGCATTCTGTACTTTTGTTGGGGAGGGGGTAGGTACCAGGAATCAAACTTAGGACCTTGCATTTGCTAGACAGGAGCATATGCCACTGAGCTATATCCCCAGGCCTGCATTCTGTACTTTTTAAGCCCTCCCTCAAATATTGAGGGTCTGACTACAATGGTACACACCTGTATCCCAGCACTGAGGGAGGCTGAAGCAGGAGGATCACAAGTACAAGTCCTGCCTGGGCAACTTAGTGAGATTCTGTCTCATAATAAAGGGCTGGGGATGTAGCTCAGCGGTAGAGTGCCTCTGAGTTCAATCCCCGGGACCACACACACACATACAAATAGAGAGCCTATCCCAGAAGTAGGTGTTACTTTGCCTGCCTGCCTCCCTTTCATTCTGTTTTATTTTTTTTATTTTTTTATTTTTTTGTCTTTTTGAGACAGGGTTTTGCTATGTAGTTCAGGGTGGCCTTGAGCTTACTTTGTAGCCTAGCCTGGTGTGGAACTCGCCAAGATACTCCTGTCTCAGTTTCCTGAATGCTGGGATTACAGGTGTGAGCCACCACACCTGGCTCACTTCCATTCTTTTTTTTTTTTTGGTACTGGGGATTGAACTCACGACTTCATGCTTAAGCCACTGAGCTAAATCCCTGACCCTTCTCTTTCATTCTTTAAATGCCTTGCACGTGCTAGGCAAGTGCTTTAGCATTGAGCTACATCCCTAGCCCTTTAGTGTTTTTTTTGCAATGGGGTCTAAGTTGCCCAATGTAGCCTTGAATTTGTGATCCTCCTACCTCATCCTTTAAGTGTCTTTAAGATTACAGGGCTGCACTACCTTGTCTGGCTTTTATATAGCTGTACAGGAAAGAGAATATACTGTTCATTACCAAAGCAAGATGTATACACCTCTTTCAAGTTAAATAAGAGGAAAATGAGAGGTACTGAAAAGCCTGTTTCTAACATAAACACTGTGAGGAGACAGGGATAATAAGGTCATAGGGAAGTCCTGTCCTTTCTTCTCTGGCTCAGCTTCCTCGGAGGGGTGAGGTTAGTGTACAGTCCTGGGTGTGGTTTGCCCCAGCTCTGTTTACACAGTAGGTCTGCACGGAAAGGTGAGCCTTGTGACTTCCAAACTAGGCTCTGGACTGCACCCCTCCCTTGCTGGAGTTGGCTTGTTCCCATCAGTAGCCACACAGCTCACCTGTCCTAGCTGGTTCCAACCAAGGGTAGGGGCCCAGGAGCCTGGGCTGGGCCAGATAGGCTTCAACAGACATAGAGCCCTGGGCTTGCAGGTGGTGGCTGGCAGGACCAGGTGGGTGGCCTGATGCCTGGCATCAAGGTGGGGCGCTCCCGGCCCCAGCTGCCACTGAAGGTGGAGGTGGAAGAGATCACTGTCCCTGAAGGCTTTGTCCAGCAGCTCAATGAGCACCTGCTCCTGGTGTACACCGGCAAGACCCGCCTGGCTCGGAATTTGCTGCAGGTAAGCACAGCCCAGGGTGAGTGAGGCAGATGGCTCAGCTGGGCTGGGACCCTCACTGTGCCCCCCTTCCCCCTCTGCAGGATGTGCTGAGGAGCTGGTACGCCCGGCTGCCTGCTGTGGTACACAATGCCCACAGCCTAGTGCAGCAGACAGAGAAGTGCGCAGAAGCCTTCCGCCAAGGTGAGCTGGGTCTTCCAGTGGAGGGCACCTTGTCACTTATGGGTCTCGGGGCCAGGGGCCTTAGGAAGGCTTTAGCACAGGCATCTGGTATTAGGTCCTAGGGACAGAAATCTCCTGTGTCTAATTCTAGGTTTCACATGGATAGGAGGTGAATCTCAGGACCAAACCTGCTTCCTGGGAAGGGTCCTCTAGCCTGCCTACCAGGAAGCAGGTGGGGAAGAGACTTGGCACTGTGTGAGCACAGGGAATTGGGTAGAACAGGGCTCATGTGTGTGCTACATGGTTCTTTCTGCTGGCTACCGTGTGGGTTGGTTCGTGGACTTTAGTCTGCAGCCCTGTGCAGGAAGCTTTACTACTCCTGTTTCCAGCCAGTAATGAAGCTGGGTTACCCCTGCCACTTGCACTTCCATTCACTCCATAAAGGGGCATTGATGCCCAGGCCAGAACACAACTCCTCACTCTGCCCTGCCCACAGGAAGCCTGCCTCTCCTGGGCCTCTACCTGACATCATACTGGGAGCAGAAGAAGCTCATGGCCCCAGGCTGTGAGCCCCTGGCTGTGCGGCAGATGATGGATGTCCTGGCCCCCCATGTGCATGGCCAAAGCCTGGCAGGGGCAGGTGGCGGGGGCTTTCTCTATCTGCTGACTAAGGAACCACGGCAAAAGGAAGCTCTGGAGGCTGTACTGGCCAAGACCAAGGTACTGGAAGATGTCGGGGTTGGTAGTTGGAAGGGACAGAGACCCCACTGGGGCCTGCCAGCTCACCAAGGCTGAGTTGGCCAGAGGCCTCTGATCATCTTCTGTTCTGTCCAGGGCCTTGGCAACTACAGTGTCCACCTAGTGGAAGTGGACATGCAGGGCCTGAGCCTGCAGCTGCTGGGGAGTGAGGTCTCCACCTGATGTCCAGCACCATGGGCCCTCCGGAGTAGGCAACACTAGAGCTACCGCTACTGTCATTCCTTCCCTCATGGGAGTTCACATCCTGACTCCCCACTCGCCTCTTTGAATTTGCCCTACAGGAAGCAAGACTTAGGCCAGGGAGGCAAAGTTTGAGGACAGGACTGTACCTCTTGGTGACAAGGGCTGAGGCTTGGCCTCTTTTACATCTGGACTGAGGGCCAAAGCTCAGTGTCTCATGTGGCCTTTACAAATCACATGGCCCAGTGGAGCCTTCTCTGTCCACTAGGATCCTGTGAGAAGGGAAGGACAACCACTCATAGCAGATGACTGGGGTCCCTTGGTAAGACTGACCCTAGAGGCCCTTGGAAGCTTTTCCTGTGGCCTGAGTTAAGGTTGCAGACTCCATACTCAAGACTCTGCCACCCTCTTGGGGGTTGAGGGTGGGACTCTGTTCCCAGGGTTGTGGTACTGAGCAGTGGTGGGTCTGTAGCAAGTCCCTGCTAGCCCAGGCTTTATCTAGCAACCACACACATAGTGCCAAGTGAGCAATGTCTGTGGGCAAGGGGTTCTCAGAACCTGACATTCTTGGAATAAATTCATTTTGCTGTGCAAGGTTATGCTCAGAAAGCTCTTTCTTGTTTTTGCCAGGGGGAATTCCTACTTCCCCTGGCACTGTGGGAAACTGTCCCTGGGATGACCACCTCATGGGAAGTGAGGGGCAGGACTGGATGAGGGTCCTGGAGTGGCTGGGAGGTGTGGGAGGAGGCTGAGGCCTTGGGTGTTGATTTCACATTTCAGTGTGACTGTGGACCTGTCCTGCCCAGCACAGCTTGCTCTCCCTGAACCAGCACACTGGCACCTTCCCAGCAGTGTCTTTATTCTGATATTTATTCGTGAACATCACAGCCTGTCCTCGATGGCAAACCCAATCCCCAAGTCCCTGCATGAACCCAGGTCCTCGGGGCTGGCAGGAGCAGCACATTTGCTGCAGTGTGGGGCCAGAGAATGACGGCCCACACGGAAGTCTGGCCTGGCCTGCAGCAAAACGCCTGTTTTGGTTTTCCCCATCTGGTGGGCAAAGGCTGTTCCCAAAGCACCCCCAGCTAGGTCTGAGGGCAAATGTGGAGTGAGTCCAGCCCCATTTCCTGTTGACAGTGCTCCTGGAAGCTGGACAGCCACCCAGCTCCTTGGCTGTGGCTGCTGAGGGAACAGGCGCCGAAGTGTGAGGGGCTGGGTGGGCTCATGCTGGCTCTTACAGGCGCAGCCGCTTGATGTCCTCATGTCGGAAATCTATGCGCAGAGCCAGCACCTGGCGAACTTCAGCAGGGGTGAGGCGCCATGTCAATGGGCCAGAGTTGGCACCCCAGTAATCTAGGATCTCAGTCACCTGTGGGGAAAAATGGAGACCAGTCAGCAAGGTAGGGTTATCCTGTGGGGAGGCCTGAGGCTCCACCCAGGGCAAGGCAGGGGTGCCCAGTGAGGGGTAGTATGCTGGTAGCTATGAAGCAGTGGTGGGGACGCAGATTTTGTCTTTGGCTCTTTCTAGTCACCTTTCCTTGGCTATACTGAGGGAAACCCACATACCCGCTCCAGATTCAGGATTGTGGCCATCTGGGAGAGCCGGGCAAACTTGTCTCGGATGGTCCAGGTTGTCACCGTGGTAAGGTAGGCAATGAGCGACCTCAGCTCCTTGTCAAACTGCAGCCCGCCGAGCTGCAGAACAGAGGCCTGAGTCTCTGTGTGTAAGCCTGGCCCCAGCTGCCCCTCACGTGGGGCGTTGTGGCTACACTGTGCTCTGGACCTCAGAAGCCAGGGCAGGGCTGGGTAAAGATGCACAAGATCTAGAGGTGGCAGAGGGCAGTGTGACATTTCCCTCAGGGGAGATGAAGCCCTGCTCTTACCCGGTTAAAGGAGGATTTCAGCACCACTTTCTCTAGCTCAACAGCAACAAGACTGGTCAGGAGGCTGGTCAGGCTGTCATAGATGACTGGGGACAGGCTGGCCTGTAGAGAGGTGTGACATCCATGGGAGACCCTGGCCCCTCTGCTTCCCTCTGGAGTCTTCAGGGGAAGGCACAGTTACAGGGCACAGAAAAGCTTGCAGAGTCTGTTGCAGGAGGGACAAACTGCAGATTCTAGTGTGGCAGGTGATTCTACCAGCCCTCACTCACCTTGAACTCTGACATCTGCTGCTCCAGGTTAAGGATGAACTGTTGTACCCAAGGGTCATTGGCCTCATAATCATTGAATTCTTCCTATTGTCAGGAAGCAAGGAGGGCCAGTGTCACCATGGACCTATTTCTCAGAAGTACCACTATCTCTATTTCACCACTACCTCTCTAAGAAAACAGTGTGAGAAATCTTGCCTCCCGGTAGCTTGATGACTCTAGTTTATTTATTTAGAGACAGGGTCTTGCTATGTAGTTTGGTCAGGCCTTGAACCTACTACAAAGCTCAGCTGACCTTGAACTGGCAGTGATCTTCTTGCCTCAGCCTCCTGAGTGCTGGGATTATAGGCCTGTGCCACCACACCTGGCTGTGATACCTCCAGTTTAAAATCAGTTTGACTGGGCCAGGAATTTAGCTCAGTGGCTTAAGTGCCTGCCTGGCAAGCACGAGGTCGTGAGTTCGATCCCCGGTACAAAAAAAAAAAAAAAAAAAAAAAAAA
>PVJX010001087.1:0-89474 GCA_004027295.1 Dolichotis patagonum | reverse complement strand
TTGCACTTGCCAGGCAGGCACTTAAGCCACTGAGCTAAATCCCCAGCTGGAGCACAGTGCAGCTGTCTGAACAGAGTGGACCTTACCTTACACACACATACAGTGGACCTTCTTGAAAAAAAAAATCAGGGCTGGGGATTTAGCTCAGCGGCATAAGCGCCTGCCTTGCAAGTGCGAGTTGTGAGTTCAATCCCCGGTACCAAAAAAAAAAAAAAAAGTCAGTTTGACCCCCAGGCTGGCAGAACCTTGCCATCACTACACCTCCAGCTAGCAAACTGTCCTGGGCTGGAACAATGGCCCCAGGATTGGGATAAGGCTTTAGGCCACTGTTCCCTCCTGCAGCTCATGTTCTATAGGAGTAGAATCATTCAGCTATGGAGACAATAGCTACTTAGTCTGTGATAGGTGAGGCAAAAACCATCCTCAGTAAGCCAGGGATGGTGACATATCCAGCAATCCCAGCATACTGGAAGGTTGAGGCAGGAGGATTGTGGAGAATTGCGAGTTCAAAGTGAAGCCCGGGCAATTTAGCACACTAAGACCTTGTCTCAAAACAAAAAATAAAAAGGGCTGGGGATGTAGTTCATGTGAAGGCCCTGGGTTCAATCTGTTCAATCCATGGCAACACATACACACACACATACACACACATACACACCCACCCAAAGCAACCAATAAACAGGGACTTGTCAGGTCAAGACAAATTCCCTTCACATATTTCTGAGCCTTCTGACTGCAGGAACAAGCCATTTCTTGGGAGGGACCCTGTCTTGGTGGGCTAAACAGCAGGTAAGGTCCACTCTGTTCAGACAGCTGCACTGTGCTCCAGCTGGGGGAAGAGGGCAAGGAGGAAGTCCAGACTAGATGGCTGCTGTGGTCAGGCTGACCTCCTCGATGTTGTGGGAGACGGAGAGAAAGGTGTTGATCCATGGCTGCACCTGTGGCTTCACTGCTGTGCTGTTGAGCTCCGCCAGCCCTTCCTGCACAGAGACAGGGCAGAGACATGTCTCTCACAAATGCCCCACCTCTACCCTCTCTCTTCCTCCACCCCTTCCTTGACCCCTTCCTTGAGGCTGTCTGGTGGGAAGCACAGCAGAGATCGGGCTAATAAAAGGAGTCAGGAACAATGCATCCAGGTCTGTACAGATTCAGGTCTAGAGAAGAGGCCCAGAAGCTATTTTAGTAAACTCTCAAGAGGTTTCAGAGTGCCTGGTGCTAGGCAGCACCTGTGGCTAAGGCCAAGCAGCAGATCACAGTAACATGTGGTCTGTTTCCTCGGAGCATCCTTCTGGGGGCTCTTGTCATTGTGAGGCCAAGTGGAGACCCTAGAGAACCAGGCACTGGCTTGTCAATGTAACAGCTGAATTGCTGAAAATCCAGTGGAGCCTTTAGTGTCAAGGAATCTGCATAACTTTAGTGGCTGGCATGTCCCCCCTCACCCTACTCCTGCCCATTTCCTTGCATATGGTGGTGCCCACACTAAGCCACTTAACAAGTCTTCTCAGAGCAGGACCGGGGCAGCAGCTGAGCCTGGACCTTACCTGCAAGAGGTCTCGGAATTTGTTGGACACTGCAGCCAAATCGGACAGGCAGCTATCAAACTTGGCTTGGGCCTGCTCCCCTCCAATGCCCTGGCTGAACAGTTTGGTGCAGTCGCTCTAGAGGAGAACATGGCACATGGTGTTAGATCACTGGCTTTCATCACTGGCACAGCGAGAACAGAAATGAGGATGGTCACCTTATCGGACACTAACAGACTATGCTACTGGTATGCCATATCTTATTTTATTCCATGTTAAGGCCCTGAGGGGTAAATTCCTGGTCTGTATTTCACTGTTTTGTGAGCCTACCTCAGGAGCCCTATTACTAGGCCTGTGTGCTGGCTCCAGCCTTCTCTTCAGTCGCCAGCCCCCACTGCACACCAGCCCCTTTCTCAAGGCTGCATCTAGGAGTGGGAAGAACTGGGCACCTCATGTCCTAATACTTAGCAAAGTAGTTGCTCCCTGCCGTTATTTTTAACTGTGGTTAAAATAATAATATCCGGGCCGGGGATTTAGCTCAGTGGCTTAAGCGCCTGCCTGGCAAGCATAAGGTCGTGAGTTCTATCCCCGGTACAAAAAAAAAAAAAAAAAAAAAAAAAAAAAATCCACTGACAGTTTTTCATGTACAGGGTGCTTTACAGTATTGCATTCATCCCACCACAGCGCTGTGGAGCAGGGGTCCTTGTTCTCTTTTACCAATGAGGGGGTGAGGCTTAGGGAGGTTACAGAACTTGCCTAATGCTACGCAACTGCTCAAAGGTCAAAATGCAGATTAGAACTCCATGTATCTCACTTCAAAGCCCAAGCAATTGGGCTGGGGATTTAGCTCAGTGGCTTAAGTGCCTGCCTGGCAAGTGTGAGGTCATGAGTTCAATCCCCAGTACAAAAAAAAAAAAAAAAAAAAAAAAAAAAAGCCCAAGCAATTTCCACTACATTCTGCTGCCTTTAATAAGTAATAGCAGCAGGCTTTGTACAGGGTTTGATGAACCTTATCTAATCTCTGACATTTTATAAAGGGCTTCATCATTAAAAAAGCACTTAAAGTCCTTTCAACTCTATTTATTAGACTTCCCAACAAACATAAACTAGGGCAAATGAAGGCCTGTATTCATTTCATGGATGGGAGAACTGAGTTTCTGAGCACTAAGGGAGCATGTGACAAAGGTCACCTGCCAAGTATGTGCTGGAGGGTCTAATTTGTGTGTGTGTGTGTGGTGTTTTTTGTTTTCCTTTCTGGTACTGGAGATTGAACCCAAGGCCTTTGGATGGAGCTATATCCTCAGGCCTTTTTTAAATTTTTTGAGACATGGTCTAAGTCACTAAATTGTCCAGGCTGGATTTGGGATTTGGTGATCCTCTTGTCTCAGCCTCCTAGAGTGCTAGGATTTTATAGGTATGTGCCACCACATCTGGTTCTAATTTGAATTCTAATTTTCCAACTCTAGGGCCAGACATCTCCTCACTGATCCATATATGCTTTGCTACCACGTCAATCACCAGTGAATCCCTATACGTGTGGCTTGATGGCAGGGAACGGTCCCTATGAGGATGAGTGTACAGGGCTTTCTCACAATGAGACAGCCATGGCTGTGGAAAGCTGACAGCAATTTCCCCTGTACCTCCAGAGTCTTCTTCAGAGTGGAGATGTTTTCACTGCAGACTTCCACATTGTTGAGAGTCACCTGGGAGAATAAAGAAGAACGTGACTTTCTGCCTACTGGGCTTTCTGGCCATTCTACTGCCAGACTGGCTGACAGCTGGAGCCCATGAGGTGCAGGAAGGGCTGGCTGGGGTTTAGATGCAGGCTTAGCTCTCAGATGGGCAGAACAGTGCAGCAGCTCACTCTTTGCTGTGTCTGATGCCAAGGCAGCAAAGCTATCGCACTGCACATTCACTGAACCCAGGTTCCAGGGCCTTTTGTTTCAGGTTACTTCCAGACCAAAACATGATCAGGTGTACTGGTCTGGGATAAGTTTGGGGGTTCAAACTGACAGGATTGAGTCAGGGATGTGGAGACTAACATCTAGCAGGTATTTCCTGACCTATCATATCACTCACACCTCCCCACATATTATCAAGCACAGTTCATAGGAGGTGGAAATGAGCTTCTTTAGAAGGTGAAGTGGTTCACCAAGATTGGCCGACAATTGATTCAGCAAGTATTGAGCACTGGCTAGGGGCCAGGCACTGTTCCAGACACTGTGGAGAAAGCAAAGAAATCTGCCCTCTTGGGGCAGAAGGTATAGGTCCATGGAACTGCACATGCTTAGCATGGCAGGAGGCCCTGGATTTCACCTCCAGCACAGAACAAAAACAACAATGACAAATTCACTTCCTCATAGAATTGATCCTCTAGAAGGGAAATCCAATAGTAAAAAATTTTTAATGTCAGGTAGTAATAAATGCCTTGAAGAAAAATAAAACAGGTATAGGGACAGAAACTTAAGAATGACAAAGCCACACAAGTGAAGCCAGGAGTTCAGGAGTCCCTTACTTGGGGCCAAGGGTGCCTCCTTTCATTACTCACCTACCCTAGAGCCCAGGGTAATTCATACCTAGACTGGTATGAATTACCAGTCATAAAAAGAGCAGTTGATGAAAGTGATAATCAAGGCACAGATTGCTATGGCTGTTTAGAGGAAAACTATTTTGGTCTGAGGCATTCAAGGAAAACTGTTGCAGAATTGGTGCTCTACCTTGAGATATACCCCTAGCCATGGATATTTCTGCAGTGGTACCTAGTTTTCTGATTATCTATCTATTCATCTATCTATCATGACAGAGTCTTGCTAAGTAGTTCAGGGTAGTTTTTATTTATTTATTTAATTCATTTATTTTTTAGACAGGGTCTCGTTATTTAGTTAGGCTGGTCTTGAACATACTACGTAGACTGGGCTAGCTTCAAACTCATGTCAATCCTTCTCCAAAATGTTGGGACTACATATGCGCACTGTCACACCTGGTTCTACATTGTTTCTTGTCTGTCTTTTCCACTAGGCTAATACCCTTTAAAGGCAAGGATCTGGCTGGTCTTTACCACCTGTGTTTCTAGTACAGCACTATGACTTTTTTGTTTATTTGTTGTACTGGGGATCAAACTCATGACCTGGAGCTTTCCAGGCAAGCGCTTATACCACTAAGCTAAATCCCCAGCCTTTTTTTTTTTTTTTTTTTTTGAGGCTAAGTTTCACTGTGCAGTCCAGGCTGGCATCAAACTCTAACCATCCTCCTGCCTCAGTTTCACAAGTGCTGGGATCACACTGTGTACTACCACACTTGGCTCCACAATTATTTTTTTTTGGTACTGGGGATCAAACTCACGGCCTTGCGCTTACCAAGCAAGCACTTGAGCCTCTGAGCTAAATCCCTGGCCCCACAATTACTTTTTTTTTTTTGGTGCTGGGGATCAAACTCACAACCTTGAGTTTGCCAAGCAGGCACTTACACCGCTGAGCTAACCCCCCCCAACTCCACAATTACTTCTTGATGATGGAAATATTCTAAACCTGCATTGTTTAGTACACTAGACCCTAGCCATATGAACTTACTGAGGACATGAAATATGGTTTGTATGACTTCAGCTGGATTTTTAATTTGAATGTGAATTTAGTTACTTGTAGTTAATGGTCATGTTGGGCATCTCAGTTCTAGAATTCATAATAACACCTGATATATAGAAGCTTCTTTTTCTTTTTTGACAGTCTTGTTTTATAGTCTAAATCAGCCTTGAGCTCACTTCATAACCCTTAAACTAGAAATCTTCCTACGTCAGCCTTCCAAGTACTGAGATTACAGGTGTGTGTTGCTATATTTGACTTTCAAAATCTCTTAAATCAACAAGTGAATGAATACTCTGGAGAAGGAATAACAAAAGCAAATGCAGTGTGGCAGGAAATGCCATGAGGTATCTGGAGAGCAGCCGTCAGTGGACGGACATGCAGGGAGTGGATGATGCAGAGCTAGGATGGTATGTGAGGTCCAACTAGTGCTTGGGGCTACAGTTGGTGCTACGCCCTGTGCATGATGGAGTGGCACTGAGGGTTCTTTAGGGCAGGTCAATGCCACATGAGCCCTGCTATGGTCCAAGGATACTAGTCCAGAGGCTATGAATGGCAGGAGTTATAGTGTTTGAGGGAACCACCCCCTCTGGACTGACATGCTGGTGGCATGGCCAGATAGCGAAGAAACTGGAGTCAGTAACTTCAGGATTTCAGAATAAAAGGAGACTGCCATCCAGGTGTGGTGGGGTATGCTTGTAATCCCAGTTCTGGAGGCTGAGGCAGGAGGATTGCTGTGAGTTTGAGGACAGCCTGGGCTACATAATGAGTTCAAGGACAATTTGAACTATTTAATGAGACTCTTATCTGTAAACAGATGAATGAAAATAAAAGAGAAGGCTGGGGATATAGCTCACTAGTGCAGCATCTGCTTGGGAAGCACAAGATCCTGAGTTTGATTCCTGGTACCAAAAAAAAAAAAAAAAAAAAAAGGAGAAAGAGGATTCCAAAACCCCAGGGAGTGTCCCCTGGAACCTCAGAGGGCTTCCCTTGCCAGCGTGCGCTCAGCTACTACTGAAGAATCCTTCTGGTGATAGCACTGCTTAGGTATTCGGGTATGGATAGGAAAGGCTAAAGACGCTTCAACACAAGCCTGCCCACACTGCAGGTTTCCTGAGGAGTAACTGCACTGTCATAATGGCTGAAGGACAAAGACCACAAGATAAATGTTTTTCCATGGCATTTGAGGACACCAAGAATTACTGTTATTAGGGGAAAATGGGTTTGGGTTCAAATGGTATTGATTTACAGTCTCTTTTGTACTTTGTAAGCATAGACTCACTGGGCTTATTCTTTGCTCATGGCAAATACTATGTCACTACAATTGGGGAATTCATCTTGACAGCCAAATGAATCAAAGTGACATAAAAAATAGGCTGTAGGTGGAAGCAGTGACATTTAAGAGTTTGGCATCGGGAAAACTAGAAATCTGTCATCAAGCAGTTAGTATCACTTTTCTTTCTGGCCTTATCTTCTGTGCTGACAATGAAACTGTCTCCATGGGAGGTCCTCGCATAGCAGACCATGTGTGAAGGACACTGGCTAGCCCTGGGGATGTATAGTTGAGTGGTGGAACATAGGACTGGAAAGGCAGACGGGTTTAGGAGGCCTTAAACAGCCAACAAGGCAAAGACATCTAGCTTTGATGTGGTATAGCCAGAAGCAATGAATGCTTCTGAGCACAAAAATGTAAGAATGATGTTGGATGTGATGGTGCATGCCTATAATCCCAGCACTTCAGCACTTAGGAGGCTGAGGCAGGAAGACTGCTGTTTGAGGCCAGCTTGGGCTCCACAGTGAGTTCAAGGGCTGACTGAACTACATAGCGAGGCCCTGTCTCAAAAAAAAAAAAAAAAAAAAAAAAAAAAAAAAAAAAAAAAAAAAAAAAAAAAAAAAAAAAAAAAAAAAAAAAAAAAAAAAAAAAAGAAAAAAGGAAAAGAAAAAAGAAAAAAAAGGAAAAAAAAAAAAAAGAAACAAGTTCTGTGGGGAGGCAAAAAGGAAGAAAGAAATTCATGATCCTATGATGCTGGCCGCTGGACTTTTGGCAAAGACTGCCCAGCCAGGCCTACAGCTCATGCTCCTCCCTCACACCTTTGGTTTCTGAGTTGCTGGGATTTTAACACATGCATTATCAACTGGTTTGAGTTGACACTCTTTTTTTGGCAACAACCATGACATTCCTGATTGACAGAACTCATACCCAGGGAAAAATATTTTCAATGACAGGAAGAGAGTGGAATGCCTACAAAGCCTTCATACAGGATCTGACAACTAGTTAGTAAGGTTCACCTCTAAAAGGGGCAAGATAAATAGCAAGGTTAGGCTTGTGTCTCTGAAAACACAAGCTTTTGGGGTCATAGATACCTTTAAGAATCTGACAGGATGAAAACAACAACAACAACAACAAACCGAATCTGACAGAAGCTGGGTGTGGTGGTGCACCCAGAAGGCTGAGGCAAGAAAACTGACATGAATTTGAGGCTAGCATGGGGTACATAATGAGTTCAGGGCTAGCTTGGGCAACACAGTGAATTCAAGGCCACAAACAACAAACATATTCCTAACAATCTGATAGACACTAAGGGCCTTGTTTCTAGAAAAGTACATGTATACATTTTCATATCCGACCGTCTATGGACTGCTGTGTTGAGAGCTTTGCTATTAGATGTTTCCTTCAGTCTGTTAACAAAGACCTATAGTCTAGCCAATGTGAAGAATAGAGTACAACTGGACCTGTGACACTGCTGTTCCCACCCATGCCAGCATGTGCAGCTGGGTGTGGCGGTGCCTGCCAACAATCCTGGCACTTAGGAGGTTTAGGTAGGAAGATCATGGGTTTGAGGCTAACCTAGGCTACCAGTGAAACCCTGGCTCAAAAAACAAAACAAAAGAGAATGGAAGAAAAAAAATGAAAACAAAGCTTTTGTAAATAATCAGGGGAAGACGGTTAGTTGAAAGGAGGGGAAGAAGGGTTGAAAGGAGGGGAAGGGAATAGGAAAAAAAGAAGCAAGATATATCACGTGCAGGTACAAATTCCCTATGATAAATGTGATCATTGTGTACATCTAGAATGTATCAATAAACCAAACCAAATCAAACTACACGACACCACAAAATGACAATATGTGCCAGAGAGGCCTGTGAACCTTAAACCCTGGTGTACTGTCTTTGGCTTCTCACAAACTGGCTTTTAACTGATACAGTTCCTTTCATCTCTCTGTGCTTTTCCTTCCCTGGCTGTCAGACAGCTGGTAGAAATCACTGGTTCATCACATCTGTTATTCATTGTGTGTAGCTAAGGGCTCTAATAGGGCCACCTTCCCAGAGGAAGCTGCTAGAAAAGTGGTTCTGGGAGGCCTAACAGACTACACTTGCCTGTACTGCAGGCCTCTGCTCAGACATGCAATCGAAAGGCCTGGCACAGATGTTACAGTTGGTTTTGTGGCAAATAGGTGCTAAGCTGGACGCCTGGCAGGGTCCCTGAACAGCTGGGCAGAGAACGCTTGGGGATGAGGACTCAGGAGAGATGGACAGCCCAACTCCTGGCAGAAGAGCACCATATCCTGGCACAGGCTGCTCAGAGTAGGTCTCTGGGTAAGCAGTGGTTTCAGAGCCTTCCAGGAGCTTTTCTTAAAGGAGTTTCCCTTCACTCAGACACGGGAGGAAAAGTCTTCAAATAAGCTTTCAGAGTATGGCTCAGAGGCTGCAGTTTAATCTCTCAGGAAAAGCTGACCCAGTGTTGCAACTGAGGACCACTTACCAGGAAGGACAGCTTGGCCTCGTCATTGCTCTCAATGCCTTTTGTGTCAAATTTGCCTTGCTGGAGGCTGCTGTGCATGATGTTCACGGCACTTGTCACCCCACGCTGGATGTCTTGTAAGGTGGTGGCAGGGAAGCCCATTCTTAACTTGTTGGACAGAACGCCCCTAAGTGGCAGAATGGCATATGGGGAGTGACAGTGCTCAGCATGGCCTCCAGGACAATGGGACCAGAGTGCCTACTTCCCTGACCCAACAGGAGAAAACCAATCCTTGAGACCACTGTAGGAGACCTCAGGAGATAGGGTATGATACCACCAATACCTCTTTTGGGACACAGATCGGCCTCTTTCTTTCTGTCTGTGTGTCTGTCTCTTTCGTTTCTTTCAAGACAGGATCTCAAACTGTAATTCAGGCTAGCCTTGAACTCAGTTTTATTCTGTTATTTAGGCTGGATTTGAACTTGTGGTAATCCTGCCTTAGCCTCCTGAGTGCTGGGATTATAGGTGTGTGCCACTGCACTCAGCAATTTTTTTTTTTTTTTTTTGGTGCCAGGGATTGAATTCATGACCTTGTGCTTACTAAGCAAATGCTTGTGCCACTGAGCTAAACCCCTAGCTTTTTTTTTAAATGATGGGACATTGATTTATTGAACAATAGAGCTGGGGAAGGGGCAGGATGGACTCAGCTTCTGGTCCACAGCTACATCATCGGTTCCATGATGTCACTGATGATGTCATTGTGGTTGTTCTTTTAGCCAATTCTTTACTTCTTATGAGGCTTTCAGTTGTCACCACCGAGCTCCAAAAGAGAGGAGGCAGTATTAGTGAGAGGCAGTACTGTGCAGGAGATGAAAGGAAAGGTATTGCATCGATCAGTTCTGTACTCCGTATTTCACCACTCATGGTCTTTGATGGGACAGAATCTCTCCCACATCTGCAAAACACCTAACAGTTCTGCCTCTCAGGGTTCTAGAACTAAAACTGATCAGGGAATTAGCATAGTGCTTGGCCTATAGGAATAGACTATGGTTTTTGCTACAGCTATTGCTTTCATTGAACCACCTGCTCTCTTTCCTAGGTCCAGGGGCCAATGGCCCCTCACACAGTCCAGGGACAGAAATTTGGCTCCAGCTACCTGGAACCAAAGATGTTGTACTAAGGACAGGAGCTTGTGTTTTGAATAGAACTGAACTAGAATCATAGAGAAAAAAGGGAAGAAACAAATGAACTTGAGGAATTAACCACAAGCAGAACCTTTGTGCCTAGAAAGAAGAAAGGGGTCAACTATACCTGAAATCAGCCTCCAGCTCTCTGGTGGCGAGGTTGATCATGGCGCAGAGACAGTCAATGCTGGAGCTGGACAGAGCCCGCCCAATGCACTTCTTCACAATGTAGAAGACATCATCCACCATGCTGGAGGTCAACTGGCCCTTCTCATAGGTGTCCAAAGCTACAGCCTATCCAAAGGCAAAGCTCCCAATAAGCATCTCTGTGCTGCATTTTGGGTGCTGGATGGCTCTGGTTATACTGGTCCTCCTTCTGCTTCCTTTTCTACAGTTTGTCTTATATTTCCCCACCATTGCTATTCTAGTCACAGCTTGCTACAATATTTCACTTCTGATGACTACATTAGGAAATTTACTATTTAAGGCCTTCCTCATTCATTCATTTATTTATTCTTTTTTTTTTGTTTGTTTTCTGAGACAGGGTCTTGCTATGCTAGGCTTGAACTCACTATGTAACTCACACTGGCCTCAATTTCACAGTGAGCCTCCAGCTTCAGCCTCCCAAGTGCTGGAATTACAGGCATGCACCACTATGCCTGGTTCATTTATTCATTTAGGTTTTTTGAGATAGTCTTGCTGTCATGTAGGCTGGCTTTGAACTCACTATGTAGCCCAAACTGCTCTTGAACTTCTGACAATCCTCTTGCCTCAGCTTTCCAAGTTCTGGGATTACCACTATGTCTGGCTCTAAGGGCCTTTGTTTTGGTAACATCTGTTACCTGGCAAGTTAGACACAGGAGAGGCCCTACTTCTCCACACTTCTTACCCCCATACCTCCAGGGAAACGGAGAACAGGCAGGCTCCCTGGGGAGCTGAGCTATTCTTCTATAATTCTTGGGAAAGAAACCTCAGATGGGTATACAAAGAACATGACAAGTTCATAGATATTCTCTTACCACACAGAGCAGTGCTGCTCAGTCTGTATGCTAGTGTTCTCAAAGCAGAACCAAAAAATCTGACAACCTGTTCTTTAGCCTGGTTTCTTGGACAAATAGCCCTCCTTGCAAAAGATGTACCTATGTCCTACCTTATTGACAGTCTCCCTCATGAAGTACTCCTCCATGGTAATATAGTAGCCAATTAGCTCCTGCATGGTACAGCTCAATAGGCAGTTATTGAGGAGTTTGTCCAGGCACTTCTGGTGCTCTGTGGGACAACCAAGAAAGGAGGGCTCATTTTTCTTTCCCAAGGAGAATGAAGCAACATTTTTCATTTATTTAGGTTTCTTTCTGGTTTTATTCCATATAGACACACATTTTAGATGATTACAATCATAGTGTAGACACAAATTTGTCTACAACTTTGCTTTACATTGTATTTATTTATTTATTTATTTATTTATTTATTTTTGTCTTTTTGAAACAGAATCTCACTACGTAGTTCAAGCAGGCCTTGAACTTACTATGAGCACCGGCTGGCCTTGAACTTGCAACAGTCCTCCTGCTTTGCCTCCCAAGTGCTAAAATTAGGAGCTGAATTTTATTTTTTTTGTGTGTGTGTTTTTGGTCCTGGGGATCGAACTTACGACCTCACGTTTGACAGGGCAGGCACTTATGGCACTAAACTAAACCCCCAGCCTAAGGAGCTGAATTTTAAAATATAATTTTAATTAAATTTGAAATTCATTAGTCATATGTAGCTGGTGGCTAATATACTGGAAACAGCTCTGAACAGCAATAGCTCTCACTGACACAAATGAACACCAAACCCAAAATGAATATATAGCCTCCTTTCTCTGCCATGTTTTTTTTTTTTTTTTTTTTTGTATTGGGGATTGAATTCAGGGCCTTGGGTATTCTAGGCAAGCATTCTACCATTGAGCTACATCCTCAGCCCCTCTGCCATGTATTATAGGCACAAACCTTGTAAGTGCCACAGATGCTGGGTGGGTCTTGAGTCCCGGTATATACATGAGCAAGGATTTGATGATCATCTTTTTCTTTTTGTGACAGGGCCTTGCTATGTAGCACAGGCTGAACCCAAACTCCCTTGGTTGGGCCAGGGATGTAGCTCAGTGGCACAGTAAGACCCTGAGTTCGATCCTTGGTACCAAAAAAAAGAAAACAAAAACAAAACTCCTCTGCTCAAACAATCCTGCTACTTCCGTATCACGAGTAGCTGGGACTATAGGTGTGTACCACTGGATCTAGCAAATAGTCATTTTAAATATCTGGAAAGTCAGCCTAGCATAGTGGTATAAATCTGTAATATCATCTACTCAGGAGTCTAAAGTAGATTTCTTGACCCAGAAGCTCATGACCAGCCTGGGCAACAGGTTTCTCAAATCAATAACAAAAACCTAGTCAATCTGTGACACTGGAATATGGTCCATTATTACTTTTCTTTCAATGTCATTCTCTCTTTATCAATTATCACAGGCAGAAATGAAAGACTGGGAAGAGGTGGCAGTCCTCCCCCAAAGCCTTATTGCCTGGTGAAGTGGGACACGCCTGTAATCTTAGCACTCTGGGAGGCTTAGGCAGAAGGATCTCAAGTTTAAGGCCCACTTGTGCCAAAAAAAAAAAAAAAAAAAAAGCAAAAAAAGCACTAGAACATTTCTATTTTTCCTAAAAGTTCACTCATATAGATATACATGTATTTTGTACTATTTAAACTATCACATGCATTACCTATCTTCTAAATATCTAGACAAAAATGTAAAGTAGGGGCTGGGGATTTAGCTCAGTGGCATAAGCACCTGCCTTGCAAGCATGCAGGCTTGAGTTCAATCCCCGGTACCAAAAAAAAAAAAAAAGTGAAGTAGAGCTGGCACAAAGCAAGGTGTAGGGAAAAGCATTTAAAACTTGGCAGCAATCTTCTTTGCCTATAAAATGATTAGACCCATTCCAATTCTAAAACATGGTACACAGAGAGTCAATGTGGCCAGAGACCCAAAGAGGCTAATGAGCTCCAGTTGTTTCCTTAGTAAGCGGTGTATGGCTTACCTATGACAAGGCAATGCAAAGTATGGGCACCAGCTGCCCACAGAATGCAGGAAACATGTTTACCTTGTTTTACTTCTTCTGAGGCCATGGAGTCCCCCACCTCAAAATCTGAGCTGATCCTCTTCCTGAGGAAGCGTAAGTACAGCTCACTGCGGGCATTCATCAGGGTGACCTCAGTGAGGATGGGGTCTAGCTCCCTGGGACACACAGAGAAACAGGAATAATATCAGCTGTACTGATCTTTTAGTTTTGTAAACATACAAGACCTTTGGACACGCTTTCCTCTCTATTCGGAACACTCTTCCTTATTACACACTCTCTTGTACCTTATTAGTATATCACAGTGGCTAACAGTATGAACTGTAGGGCCAGGGATTTAGCTCAGCAGCACAAGCAGTTGTCTGGCAAGCACAAGGTTGTGAGAGCCCCAGTATCAGCAAGGGGAGGGGAGAGGAGGAAATAGGAGAGAAGGAGAGGAGAAAGGAGAGGAGGGGTGGGATTGTAAAGCCAAAATGCTCTTAGATTCTGTTTCTGGTTCTGCCATCTTCTAGTTGTATGACCCTGGGTAAATCATCTCTAGCTATTACTTTCATCATCTGAAAAATGCTTATAGGTTAAATCATTAATTAATTAATTTTTTGGTACCGGGGATCAAACTTACAACCTTGCACTTGCCAGGCAGGCGCTTACATCACTGAGCTAAATCCCTAGCCCTAAACCATTAATTTGTAACTAACAGTGATTTTGGCCCTGGGGGACTACTAGCATCTAGTGCAGTGGGTAGACACAATAATACTGCTAATTCTGCAAAGCACAGGACAGCTCCCCTAGACAAAGAACTACCTAGCCAATTAAGCTGCCAATAGTACAGAGGTTAAGAAACATTGGGTTAATTTCTTTTTTTTTGGGATGCATCTTGCTGTTGCTTAGATGGTCTTAAATATCTGTGTTTAAGGGATCCTCTTGCCTCAGTTTCCTGGGTAGCTAGGACTACAGGTATTTACCACCACACCCAGATTACATGGACTTTAATACAGTATTTGTTAAGTGCCTAGAACAGTATCTGGCATATAATATTTATTATAAGTGTTAACTTCTATTACTATCTACTTGAAAGACCATAGACATGATAAAGAAAATATCTAAACCAGGCATGGTGGTGCATGCCTGTAATCATAGCACTTGGGAGGCTGAGGCAGGAGGATCACTGAGTTTGAAGCCAGCCTGGATTAGCTAGGGAGACCCTAACTCAAAAGAAAAAAAACACTATCTATTTTGCTCTCTTTGTTACCAAACAACTAGTATACAGCACATAATGCATACTCAGGAAAAATTTGATAGTATGACATTTTTATAGTTTTTATTTTTTTGACATTTTTATGATGTTTGAATTTTTTCTTCCTTTCTTTTTTTTTTTTTTTTTTTTGGTGCTGGGGACTGAACACAAGACCTCATGCATGCTAAGGGATAAGCACATGATCTACTACTGAGGTACACTCCTAACTTCAATTTTCTTTTAATAAGAATATTTTACTTTCATTATAAAAAAGTAAAAGCTTAAAATTTTAGGAAAAGAGTTACTTTTGGGAGAGTGGGAAGAAGTTACTCTGGAGGCTTCAAAAGGAGTGGTAACATATTATAGGGACACTTGTTTGTGTATTTTTCCATTACAAAATAAAAGTAATTGATAGAATATTTTAAACACATATACTACATTGTAAAAAGTAGTCTCTTAATTACATATGCATACCAAACTGTTGAATAAAATCGGATCATTACCTTGGTTCAATTTTTTCTGGTGCAGAATTTCGCAAAGTATTCTGGACAAGCCGGAACTGCAATATACCACAGAATTAAGAATACTTTTCCCTACCTGCCAACTATTTGTTTTCTGCTGGTTACTCCAAACTTTTGGCATATAACAGTGTTCAGCTGATTTGCTCACCAGGTTTACCTTTCCTTTCAGCCAGAAGTGGGCTTTCAGGATAAGAGGCTACAGATTTGCTTTTGGTTTAGACACTAACTCTTACCTCTGTTACTGTGTTTAAAAGTCTAGAAGACTACAGTCTGGAGTTTCCTACTCTGGAGTTGTGAAAATACAATTGTATGAAGCCATTCCTGTTCCATGTACTACTTTTACCTTTTCTGATCAAAGGAGTGCAGTGGAAAACTAAAAATTCTGAAAAAGCAAACATTATCTTCATCAATTAAGGAACTCAGGGGGAATTTAAGGTGACTTACTTGACACTTGGTAAGGCCTTATTGTATCACCAGAGAGTACTGTTGTGCCAGAGGTCTGTCATACAGAATATGGTTAATGTTTCGGATAAGTTCTTTCAGGAAGTCTTTTCTCTTTTCATTCTTGTATGGAGGCCATTATTATCCTGGCAATACTTCTCTCAAGGTGGTAGTGGGCAATATTCAGATTAGTCTGCATGTCCATCTTTTCTTCTCTCGATACCTTTTTTCATTTTTTTCTCCTCCAATTTATTCTACTCAGTGTCCCTGCCTAATGCTGGCTCCAAACCACCAGTAGCTCTCCTTGCTCACCTGCTGCTGGTAGTCCCTCTGCTTGGTGAACTTGTCTACCACCTTCTCCACTTGTCTGTCACACTCTATTTGAAGATATTTGATCAGGGTATAAAGTCTTCCTGGTCCATAGTAGGTCTCTACTATGGGTTGGTGGGTCTCCACAATGCGGGCAATCCCTAGAAGTGAGAGGGTTGGATTCTGAAGTGTTTTCCCACAAAATAAATACCTTTTTCAAATCCAGGACTAACCTAGGTATAACTTAATCCTTTTGGCTGCTTCACTGTTCAAAACGAACAAATATAGTTCTAGTTGGTGCTGGGGGCTGCTCAGCAAATTTGTCTGTTAAATACGTACAATGATCAGTATACTAACTGGCACCTGAGGAGTTATACTGCTAACTGCTACCGTTTTCTCCAGCAGCATCACAGCAACTTTGGAAATCATGCTCTCTCTCCAGAAATTTATTTTAAGAGTTAAATTTACTCTTACAGAGTTTTGTTATTGAGGAATGGGGAGAATCAAAAAATAGTGGACAGACAATGTAATCTTGCTTATCCAATAACTAAATCTGCAAATGAATTCTCTAATAAATCAATACACAGTAATCTACAGAATTAAATCAAAGGCATTAGGCTAGAGAGAGAAAAGAAAGGTTGGGGGCATGTGTCAGGAATGTCTCTGGCTTCCCTGTGGGGCCCAAAGAGGCTCACCTTCAAACAGGAGAGTTAGTGTGTCTGCAAAGATGACTGCAGCTCGTCTGTCACTCATGTCTGACCCCAGCACCAGGAGTAGGTTCTCCTCAGCTTTACTGGCCACCTAAAAAAAAGAGCAGAACTCCATATATATTTCTCATGCTTAAAGCCAGCCTCATAATAGTCTGCTTTCAGAAAAGGTCTCCTGCTGGGCATGATGGTGCACACCTATAATCCCAGCACTTGTGAGGCTGAGGCAGAAGGATCACCCCAAGTTCGAGGCCAGCCTGAACAGCACAGTGAGACCTTGTCTCAACAAAACAAAACAAAACAAGTAAATACTATTTGTCAAAAAAACTTGCATTTTTATTTTTCTATACAGTACTGTTATCTGGAAAAAATATGCATCAGCAAATGTCTAGGCCACGCCAGGTACATAGAAGGTTGGCAAAAATGTATAGAATAAATGCATGCATCCAGTCCTACCATACTATAACAAGAGAAAAAAGTCATATCGTAAAGAAGGTACCTATAGAAGCTAAACCCTCATCAGCCAGGTGTGCTGGCACATACCTGTGATCCCAGTACTTGGGAGGCTGAGGCAGAAAGACCACCAGTTCAAGACCAGTTTGGGCTACAGTGAGTTCAAGGCCAGCCTGACTACATAGCAAGACCATGTCTCAGAAAAACCAAAGGAAAAAAAAGAAAACTACCGGGCTGGGGATTTAGCTCAGTGGCTTAAGTGCCTGCCTGGCAAGTGTGAGGTCATGAGTTCAATCCCTGGTACAAAAAAAAAAAAAAAAAAAGAAAAGAAAACTACCCATTCTGTTTCCTAATCTGCAGGCAGAGAACCATACCATTATCCTGCCAAGAGATTAGGGTCCATACCTGCTTACAAAGGTATTCAGAGAACTTGCTTAATCCTTCTTCATGCAAACCTAGCAATGGGAAGATCTTGAAGAAGCGCTCCACCTGGGGCAAATCCCCTTCCTTGGTGGCAATGGCAAACTTCTGTGCTACAATGGCTTTGAGACGCTGTTCAGCTTCCTGCAGCAATTTCAGGTTGGCATCAATCATGCTTCCTGTTCAATGGGGAGAAAATGAGAACTAATGGAAAGAATGGTACTATGCCCTCCTGCATATCACTATTCATTTGACAAATGTGTACTGAGCATTTACTGTGTGTAAAATACTATGCTAGCAGTAAGGATGAATCAGCCATGATTTCACTGTTACAAAAGTTACTATTAAGTAAAAGAGGCAAATTTTTCTTCTTTTTTTTTTTTTTGTACCGGGAATCAAACTCAGGACCTTACACTTGCCAGGCAGGCACTATGCCACTGAGCTAAATCCCTGGCCCCAAAGACACAAGGCCCCATATGCATGATAGCTGTGGATAGCTATAATCAAATTTAGTGTGTGTTAAGTCACAAAAAAGATGCCCAGAAGTCTTTTTTTCCCTTTTGCCCAAAAGTCTTATTTCTGGCTGAAGTAATCAAAGAAGCTTGCTAGGGAAAGTAATATCCCATTTCTAAAAGGAACACACGTTCCAGAAAAGAATGACAAGCAAAGGAACAAAAGTAGAAACATGAAGAAAGTATTTGGGGAGTAAAACAAGTAGTCTATTCATGCAATGAGTGGGTGCATGAGTGAATGCCTCTAGAAAGAAAAGGTGAGTCAAGATTATGGAAGGCCCAGAATAGCAGGCTAAGAATTTCATTTTATAAGTAAGAATATGGTCAACTGCAAAGAATCTACTGGCCTAAGAATCAGTAGATACGGATTCAGTTTCCTTATCCATAAAATGGGAATAACATCTGCCCTGGGATGGTAGGGGACCTACACAGAGCCTACCAGCAGATAATAACACATGCTTTTTTCCTGGTTGAGTGTGCCTTTCAGATTAGAAATGCTTCTCTCTAAACTAGAAATCAGCAGTCTCAATGCCAACCTTCCTTGCCCTGTCGGCTGAGCTCAATGACTGACTTGTCCAGGCATAGATAACGATGAATGTGGGCTGCAGCCTGCTCGTAGTCTTCGTTTCTCAGCGCACTCTGAACTCCATCCATGCAGAACTTCAGGTCCAAGATGTCATCCGCTCTTTGAATGGCCTGATAGAGACGGTTCTACAAAAAGAAACAATGTTCTTTCTTTCAAAAACTCCTTTCCAGAAGGTAGGATGTCTCAAGAACTGAATCTGGTCAACCACGTCCTTTTCAGCTTTAACTGGCAAACCCATGAACCATTATTACCACTTATTTGATGGCATCAAGAGTACTGAAAATTATCATATGGATTATTTCATTTTGTGGTACTGGGGATTGAACCCATAAACTTCTCACTGAGCTGCATCCTCAGTTCTTTTGTGATTTTCCTGTCTCAGCCTTCCAGAGTGCTGGAATTATAGGTGTTTGTCTCCACACCTGGCTACACGATTTTTTTTTTTTGGTACCAGGGATTGAACTCATAACCTCATGCTTGCCAGGCAGGTGCTTTAGCCACTGTGTTAAATCCCTAGCCCCAACAATTTTGTTTTATTTATTTATTTAATCTTTTTGAGACAGGGTCTCACTACACAGTTCAGGCTGGCTTTGGGCTCACTTTGTAGCCCAGGCTGGTCTTGAACTTGCAAATGATTCTCCTGCCTCAGCCTTCCAAGTGCTGGGATTACAAGAGTGCACTACCACATCCGGCACAATTTTATTAATGTAGTGGAATAATTCATTTTAACAGAAGCAGGGATGGAAAAAATCCATATTTATAATTGGGTTATTTTTTAAAAATTTAGTTGAATCAGAATGTGTCTGATACTCTGGAAACATGACTGTAAATCAAGTAATAAAGAAAGTGAAGAGCTCGGCCTGGTGGTACATGCCTGTAATACCAGTACTCAGGAGGCTGAGGCAGGAGGATCACTTTGAGTTCAAGGCTAGCCTCTACTACATAGTGAGACCCTGTCAGAAAAAAAAATCCAAAAAATTTTTTAAAAATTTAAAAAATAAAATGGCTAACAAAGTGGTGAAAGAATGAACCCCCCCCCCAACATAGGGAACAAGATGAAGAGTGCTATATCCCTTTTAGCAAGGGCAATTCAATTAGAAAATGATCCATACTGGAAAAGAAGAAATTTAATATGAACCAGCTACATAATTTTAAATTTTCTTCTAGCCCTTTGTTTTTTTGAGATGGAGTCTCACTATGTAGTTCAGGCTGGCTTTGAACTCACTATGTAGACCAAGCTAGTTCTCAAACTCATGGTGACCCTCCTGCCTCAGTCCCGAGTACTTGGATTACAGGCATGTACCACCAGGCCCAGCTCTTCACTTTCTTTATTACTTGGTTTACGGTCATGTTTCCAGAGTATCAGACACATTCTGATTCAATCCTGGTAACTATATTATCATAGTTGTGATTTAAATCAGGTTAAGGATATTCTCTTCTGTTCCAAGTTTATTATTATTTTTGTTTTTTGAGACAGGGTTTCAATACATAGTTCAAACTAGCCTTGAACTCACTACGTAGTTTAGGCTGGCCTTGAACTTGTGGTGATCCTCCTTCCTCAGCCTCCAAAGTGCTAGGATTATAGGCCTGCACCACTATGCTCAGTTTTTTTTGTTGTTGTGTTTGAGACAGGGTCTCATTATGTAGTTCAGGCTGGCTTTGAAATCATGTACTTGAAGCTGAACCTCTTGTCTTAGCCTCCTGGATGCTGAGATATAGGCATGCATCACCATACCTAGCTCTAGAATCCTTTTTATACATTGCTGGATTTGCTCCATTATTTTGTTGCGAACTTTTATGTCTATATGCATAAGAGCAATTGGTCTGAGTTTTTCATGTGATATCTTTGTTTAGTTCTGGTATTTCACATTAGATTTCTATTGGATGATACTGCTCTAACCTTTAGAGGACAGCTTCTTTCCCGAGAGCTCTATTAACTCAGACATCAAAAGTGCAATGGGATTACCTTGGCCAGGTCAAGCTGACGGACTTTGCTGGACACATTCTCAGCTAAGTTGCAGGTGAAGGTGATCATTCCAGCCAGCTGCTTTGCATCTCCCTCAATCAACTGCAAATTGGGCCTGGAGACATACACTGTCAGCATGTACATATCCATTGGGCCAGAGGGTAGGAGCATGAGATGGAAACATTTTTTTATAGATGGAGACTGTGTCCTACACTTCTTTCCAACTCAGCTTAGTTCACTCTGTACATAACTTTTTCTAAGATGTATTTTATTGTGAACTCGGACTTATACTGAATAAAAAAATTAATGTCTTTCGCTTTTGTTTGCAAAACTGGAGATGGAACTTAGGGAATGCTAAGCTACATCCTTAGCCCTTTTAATTTTTAATTTGAGGTACTTGACTAAAATACTACGTTCTGAAACTATTAGAGTCACCCCAAAATAGATAACAGTCAAAGAACTAGCGAATAGATTCTTCCTACTGCTAAGTGAGCCTAAAAACTACCAACCAGTAGCTGAATGTGGTGCTGCATGACTGTTATTCCAACACTTGGGAGGCTGAAGCAGGAGGACCTTTGAGAGTTTGTGGCTAGCCTGGGCTACAGAGTGAGTTCAAGGCTAGACTGAAGTGCATAGCAAAACCCTTGTCTCAAAAAGACAAAATCAAAACAAAACAAACAAAAACTATTAACCAACAACCTAAAAAGATGCTGGATACTGGGGGTGGTACTGGGGATTGAACTCAGTATCTTGAGGATGCTGGGCAAGCACTGTACCAATGAGTTACTGGTGTTTTCTTTTTCTTTTTTTTTTTTTTTTGGCAACAGGGTCTTGCTATGTAGTTCAGGCTAGTTTTTGTTTTTTTTGGTACCGGGATCGAACTCATGACCTTGCACTTGCCAGGCAGGCGCTTAAGCCACTGAGCTAAATCCCCGGCCCTCAGGCTAGTTTTGAATACACTATGTAGCCCCAGGCTGGCCTTGAACTTTCAGCTATCTTCCTGCTTCAGCCTCCAAACTGCTGGGATTATAGGTGTGCATTACCATGCTTTGTTCAGCCTTTTCTTTTCTGAGACAGTATCCCACTAAATTTCTCAGGCTGGCCTTGATCTTGTAGTCCTCTCCTGCCTCAGCCTCCAGAGTAGCTGGGATTACAGTGCACACTGCCACACCTAGCAAAGAGCAACTTTTATGGTTAGCAAATACACACAATCTATAAAAGCAATGGTTTTCAAATTTGTGCTATGCATTAGAAGAATCACATGGGTGGCTTGTTAACATACATATTCCTGGGTTCTATTCCTAGAGTCTCTGATTCAGTAAGTTTGGGCTGGGACTCCAGAACTGCATTTCTAATGAGTTTCAAAGACCCTTCAATAATCACTGAACTATATCATTAGGTGTTCACTTTACCTTGAGGTGATATGTCTATTTCAAATTTGACTGGCACCTTCTAGCAGAAAAGAAAAATAACTTATCCAATGGATGCTTATGGAATTTACAGTAGCTCCTGCTGTGATGCAGACTCACCCCATTCGGTGGAGAGTGACCATCTTACTTTCAATGGTGTTTTGCTGTTCCAAAAGAGCATCGAGCTCTCTTTCCACCACTTTCTGAAACACAGGGATACATCCTGTCATCAGAATGATAAAAAGGAACCTTAAAAGTTGCCTAAACCAATCACTTAGCTGAAAGGCAAGTATCATTTCAAATTCCTTCCTTCCTTCCACTATGTTCCCTTGGACTTAAATGCTTCACTTATATAAACTTACATATTGTATAATGATCGTTACCTTATGCATATCTTATGCCATGCAGCAGATGAGCCTACACTGGGAAGAAATAAACTTTTATTTGCTATCCTAAGTGCAGTATCTCATACAGGTAGGATTTAAAATACAGTGGGTAAATAAATGAAATTTATAAAGTGGCAGTCATAAAAACAAAACAAAAACTTCTCTCAGTTCACAGTGAGTGCTCAAGAGGGAATTAAAAACAATTCTATATTAGTTAAACTATTTACTGTGCTAACTTAGTTTATGTACTCTTCTGCTTCAGTTTCTTCTCTAAAATAAGCCACAGGGCTGTTGTGGGAATCAGACAAGATAATACACAAAGTGCTTAACAGAGTACAGGTTTAGCTATATGTTTTTATCAAAACAGTATACAGAAGGATACATTCCCTGGCAGTCATCAATTACAAACACAGAACCAATACTTGCATCTTTGAGATTTCCTTAATTTTTCCTCCAAAGGTTTTTTTCTTTTGAGACAGGGTTTATAATGCAGTCTAAATTGACCTCAAACGCCTGATGAATCTCTGGAGGGCTCGGTTTAAATGCTACTGTGCACCATGTCTTGCCCACCAAAGTATTGCTGGACTTACTGAGTGCAAGGCTAAAAATGTTATGACAAGAGCACTAAATTTGGGGCCGGGGATTTAGCTCAGTGGCTTAAGAGCCTGCCTGGCAAGTGTGAGGTTGTGTTCAATCCATGGTACCAAAAAAAAAAAAAAAAGCACTAAATTTTCAAACACATGTTGCTGAAAAAGTATCAGAAACTGCTAAAGTTGATGCATTTTTTTTTTTTAAGACAGGGTCTCACTATGCAGTTTATGCTGGTCTGGAACTCACATTGATTCTCCTGCCTCTGCCTCCCAAGTGCTGGGATTACAGGCGTGTGCCATTATGTCTAGCTGTGTTGATGCAATTTAATATTTGAAAATATTTAAAGATATCAGTGACCACCCCTGCAGGCTGATTTGTGTTCAACCTTACTTAAAAAGTTTGGCTTGCAAAAACAGCTGCTAAATTTTTAGGTTAGAGTTTAGATCACTTTACTCTGACTGGCAAGGAACACAAAAGACATTTGAAAGTAAACTGACAACATTAGGTTGCCACAGAAAAGTGAAGAGATAAAAGGTGGAACATTTCTTTTTTGAGAAAGGTGACAGGGTGTCACCTCTAACTTGCTGAGATCCTCCCCATCTCAACCTCCGGAGTGCTGGGTTTACAGGCATGCACCACCACACCTATCAAATACTATCAACTGAAGGAAATCTTAAGACTTGTCCATGCCCCTCATTTCATAAAAAAAAAATCACAAAAAAGCGATGAAGTGACGGACTGTCCCAAGACTAAACTCAATCTTAAAACTCCTAGCCAAAAATGACAATCTGAGTCTGCAACCCCAGTTACGTGAAAGGCTGAGGACGACGACCCCACGTCCTAGGCCACTATGAGGAACCGGGAGAGACAGAGACAGTCACAGACACATACACACATGTCTACAAAGCTAACCACTAAAATATAACCGAAACGCTAAAGTTACACCCCCAAATCATTTTCTACATGAGGAAGTCTTAAAATTTATTGACTTCTCGCTTAAATATCAGGAAATATTTCAAAATTTTCAATTTCTAGGCCAGTGCACTTATCTGGAGAACCAAGCGATCGCCACACACTCCCAGTCTAGCGTTACTCGGATGAATAAACACTACAGTGACTAATGCACTAGGGAAATCAACGTTGGGTTTGGGGAAAGGTGGTGCCGCTCGCTCAGGTTATCAGGGAATACGAGCTTTAGGGCATCTGACGGAGCGAACAGAGTAGACTGTCCTCCTCAACTACCTCTATACACTGAAGCTTCTTTGGTAGGTGCTTTTTTACTGGCCCCCCCCCCCCCAGTAAAGAGAGAGCTCCCCCAAAGCCGTATTTCCCAAGACGGCCAGCGCTTATGCCCAACGACCCAGCATCCTCCTGGAAGAGGCTCAGCCCCCACCTCCTCGCTGCAAAGCCGTTCGTACACAGCTTCCAGCTCCTGCAGCTCTGTCAGGGAGCGAATGAGCTCGGTAGAGATTTCGGAGCAGCGGCTTCCCCCTACCCCTTCTGATGGCTGAGAGACCCCTGATAATTTCTCAGCTGACTCGAGGGCCGCCATCTTGACTCCCATCCGTCACTTCCCTGCCAGCGAGGTTCCTTCCCCGTTGGCGCTGCGGTACTTTTGGGCTGCCCACTGTAGTGCCCAACTGATTTATTTTAAAAACTACTTTTAAAAAACTATTAATTTTCTATCACCCTGTAAAGTTAGAGTAACATGGTAGTTTTAAGTAATTTTAAATACTGACGGAAGCATTTGAAAATTTTTATATATACATTCCTCAGGCGCAGGTTTGGTACCTTTTCCCACCGCGCGCTGCTGAAAGGCCCCTGGCTTGAGGGCTAATGGCGGACGCCGGCGGGTTAACGGTGGTGGTAGTTTAGGCTTCGAAGGATTCAGGATCCATCGGATACCTACGCCATCCTTCCCGCTGTAAGGTAAATAAGTAGTCTTACGAGTTCTCCGGTCTTGGGAAAGTTGAAAGCAGCGATGTAGGAGGGTCTCCGACACTCCTGCGGGAGTCTCCGCGGCACTTCAGGCCTGAGTGTTTCGGGTAGGGTTCAAGGACGTGTAGGGGAATGCATGGGGAATGAAAATGGCTTTTTGTTATCTTTTCCTGCTGTGTCCACAGACTAGGAACGAGTCTTGGCAAAATAAGGCTTGTAGAAAGTGCCTCGTTTTTAGGCCCCGGGGCCTTTGAGACCAGGGAGGTTTGAAAACGAGCGGGAAGGACATCTGCCGCAGTAAACTGCAAACCAGAAAGTGGAAAGACTTAAAAAGTATAAGTAATTGAAACAGTCGTTGGTGCCAGAACTCTGATTTCAGTTTGTGCTTTGGTAATTAACTTATTTGGTCCTCAGAATCTCAGTTTTCCCTTGTGCAAAATGAGGTATGATATTTGTCGAGATGTTTTTGCAGTCAGAATGCGATGATTCTACCTTGGAACATAGAGAAGGGATGGAGTAATCTCAGTACTCTTACATACCCGGAGGAAAGTCTCATTACAGACTTCCCATGTTTTAACTTAATGTTTCTTGGTACATAGTTTTTTATTACTGACTGATCTTACTCCAGAATACACTGTCCTCCATTACCCAAGGAAAATTGGGGATGGAGAACCTGGATCCACCTAGGTTTGGGGACAATGAATCTCGTTTGTAGTGGATAAATTGCATCAGTTAAAAAAAAAAAAAAGGGAAAATACAGTGAAAGGAAAACACCTCGATTGGAACTGTGTAGGGTTTCAGAGTTAGCTGATGGTTTCTCCTATTTTTCTGCAGTTTTTGTGACCTAAGAAAGGCATATAGGACAGTTTTCCATTCTGGATCTTTTTCTACACTGGACGATTGATTTTGTCACACTGCAAACAGGCACAACCTAGAAGCAGTATTTGTGAGAATAGCCTTGGAACTCCAGCGTTGGATGCTGGGGCAGGAGGAGCACAGCCAGTCTGAGGCCAGCCTGGCCTACGTAGTGAATTCAAAACCAGCCTACAAGTGCATTCTAGTGAAGCAACACCCTTCCCCCAACCTAATTTTTCCTTGAATATGGAGCTATATGTAAGGTAAAAAAGAAAGCTACGTAGAGATACCAAAATCATTTGTTAGATTAGCATAGGTCAAAAGCCTTAACGTATAATTGGATTTTTTTTTTTTTTTTGGTCTTTTTGAGACAGAATGTCACTGAGTGCAGGCTGATCTTTAACTCATTTTGTAACCCAGGCTGGACTTGAACTCACAGCAGTCCTCCTGCCTCAGCCTCTCAAGTGCTGGGGTTACAGCCATATGCCATGACACTTGGTATAAATTGGATTTTGAGGGAACAAGAACTCAGATTACAGGGCATGTAAATTGGCAATCTCTCTCTCTCTCTCTCTCTCTCTCTCTCTCTCTTTCTCTCTTTCTCTCTCTTGCTGTCTGTCTCTCTCTCATTGTCACTCTCTTTTTGAGAGTCTTGTGATGTAACTTAGCCTTGAACTCACTATGTGCCCCAGGTTGACCTTGAGCTCATGTGGTCCTGCAGCCTCAGCCAAGGCAATTTTGCAGTATCTCTCAACATTTCATAAGCATACTGGGCATGATTGTGCATGACTGTAGTCGTAGCACCTTGGGAGATTGAGGCAGGACAAGTGAAATTTCAAGGCCAGCATGGTCGATATGGTGAGTTCAGTAAGTTAAAGGCTGGCCTTGAACTACCCAGTGAGTCCCTGTCTCAAAAAACCAGAACACATTTCATATGTATGAATCCCTCAACCCACCAATTCATTTTACAGGAATTAATCTGAGAGATAAACTCACACATATGTAAGTGACCTACATGTCAGGTATTCTCTTTTTTTGTCTTTTTTTTTTTTTTTTTTGTCTTTTATTGTCTTTGAGACAGGGTCTCACTAAGCAGTTCAAGATGGCTTTGAGCTCACCTCGTAGCCCAGGTTGGTCTCAAGCTGTCCTCCTGCCTCAGCCTCCAGTGCTGGCATAGACGTGCACCATCATGCCCGGCTTAGTAAGGTATTTTCTTTGCAGCACTGTTAATAATAGATTGAAAACAATCTGGATATTCATTAGTAGCGTATTAGCTGACTTATACTCATTCTTTGGAATACTCTGCCACTGTAAGGTAAAAGTGAGAAAACCTTTTGTTCATTGCTATCAGAAGGTAGTTAAATTTAAAAAAATGAGTAGCAGTATAGTGTGAGTGTATAAAATATAGTACCCAACCTTTGGTTAAAGAAAGATAAACTATTTTTATATATACATATATTGTATATATATGGAGAGGGGTTGTGCATGGATACAGTGTAATTTGATAAAATTGATGCCCCTAGGAAGAATTGGATTTTGCATTCTCAGTCATATCAATACTGTATATAAACATAGACCCATGTAGTTTTTTTTATTAAAAAAATATAAATATCACCATTTGATGTATACTGGGTAAGTGATCTTTTTTGTGGGGGGATGTTATTGAAGCCAAGGACTTTGCACTAAATTACATAAATGCCCAGCCTTTTTAAAAAAGTTCTTGAGGGCCAAGGATATAGCTCAGTGGCATAGCACCTGCCTGGCAAGCACAGGGTCCTGAGTTTGAGTCATGGTACTAAAAAAAAAAGTGATTTTTGAGACAGGGTCTTGTTATTGCCCAGGCTGGACTCAAACTTGCTATCTTCCTATCTCAGTCTCTTTTAAGAGTGAGTGCCACCCCTGCCCAGCTAAGTGATTTAATTAATTTCTGAGCCTCAGGTTTTTTTTTTTACCTATATTAAATGAGTATAAAACTGCATACATATATGATTCTTGTGAAACTAGAAGCAAAGCAGAAGATGAGCAGGGTGGCACATGCCTATATATTTCCTCTACTTGGGATATCAGGGCCAGATAATCACTGGGAGTTGAAGGCCAGCCTGGATTATGTGATGAGACCCAGTCTCAAAAATAAAAAAAAAAAAAAAGCAAAACTGATAGCATGGTGTCTGGTACTATATGTAGAAAATATTGTTTGTTCTGCTTCATTTAACTAGATGTCTCTATACAAAAATATCTAAAAATAATAGTTGCTCAGCAACTTTTCTGTTTTTGTGTCCTTAGTTTGCTTTGATTTGATCTTGTTGGTATAAACCAAGGCCTGGAATACTGAGGGACTCAGTTTTGCTGTCATCATGTTTCTGTACAATTTGACCTTGCAGCGAGCCACTGGCATCAGCTTTGCCATTCATGGCAACTTTTCTGGTGAGTTCTCTAATGTCCTTGTAAATTGAAATGAATTAATGCATACTATATTTTGCTATATCTTGTGGAGGAAATGTTTTCCATGTATGAGAAAACAATTGTTGGTAAATGTGAACATTTCAAATGTGGCTTGTAGCCTTTGAAAATTATGTTAAATTGAGTCCTATTTTCTGTTACCTAATTTCAGATGTATTTCTTAGCCTGTGGTGTGTAATGCTTTTTTTAAAATTGTAACTTAAAAAAATTAGTTTGCAGTGCATGATGATTAATTACGTCATATTCATTGTGAGCAGTTGGTGTGCTTATATAACACATCTTAATTATTTTCACTTTCTCTCCCTACCCTCTACAGTCTATAATGATTCTTGTCACAGCTGTATATTTATTTTGTCTCTTGTTGGTATTCGGTTGTCTATATATTGTGATGTATAACAAGATGTGTAAGTCATGATCTTTGATACTGAGACTTTGATTTTCAGTTGGGCAAGAAGAATGAATGAAGGTATTGGTGAAGTTATCAGGGAAAGTTATTTTTTTAAAAGGAAGTTTGGACCTTGGGTTGGTGTTTGCAAAAGATTATAGGACTTTTAGGTAACAAGAAAGATACAGTTTAGGTAGGGGTTGCTGCTTGGAGAGAAATGTCATTTGCTGCTGTTTGTTCATGCTGTTCGTTACATTGTGCCATGAAAAATGAACAAGGTGGTAGAGGATAATTTTTTCTTTATTAGTATATGTTTTCATGTACAGTAATTACATTCATGTTGGGGAATTGATAGGTCCACGTGTTGCAGTGGTGGGGGCTCCTTTTAGAAAGTGGAATTAAAGCCAGACTTGTGAAATTATGGTTATCAGATTAAGAAGAAAAATCTTAGACAATAGAGTTTTACAGAAAAGGAGATACAAATGTGTGTAAAATAAAACCTTTTCTTGTCACTGTAGAGCCAATCAAACATTTATAAGTTAATCTCCCCAATAATTAGGCAACTCATGAGAATTTTGTTGAGGATCCAGTTTAACACCTCTTGATTAGCTTAAGCAGAAGCTGATCTATAGAATTGATCTTTCATTTTAACGTTATTTTCTCTTGTCCTTTTTATAGCTCTTTCTGTACTTTTGAGGGGTTTACAGGTCTGTTCTTTGTTTTATGGTTTTTTTAAGGCAGGCTCTCACCATGTAGTGGAGGCTGATCTTGAACAATGCAGTCTAGGCTGGCCCTGAATTCAGTGATTTTCCTGCCTTAGGCTCCTGAGTGCTGGGATTATAGCACACCCACCTACCACAGCAGCCACTATTCTTTTTGAAAGAAATTAGTTAGGACCAGGGATATAGCTCAGCAGCACGGTGTCAGCCTGCCAAGCATGAGGTCATGAGTTTGATTCCTGCTACCAAAATAAAAAATTATTTATATACATGAATTAGGGGATAAGGAAGTGAAGTGTATGGGTTTCTAGACTGGGTGATAGAGAAGATTAACAGTATAAACGGTATATTGACAATGTTGGTTGAGCTCAGAGGGAAAGTTTGTGAAGGAGGAACTTGTTTTAAACAAATTTAATGTCAGCTCATCGTGGTAGAATTAGAATAACTGGCATGTTGAGGACAAAGTTGGCTGTTAAGTGTTTAGAGATGTTGATTTCCATTATAAAAGTGAACTGTAAACTGGACATGGTGGCGCAGGCCTATAATCCCAGCACTCCAGGAGGCTGAGGCAGAAGGATTGTTACAAGCTCAAGGGCAGCCTAAAATGCATATTGTTACACTGTCTTAAAAACAAAAACAAAAAGTGAACTGTAGTGGGTTTAGAAATACCAAAGTATGTATTAGTTGGCGGCTTTAAAAGTTTCTTGGGACACTAGGTGGAATTACACAGAAAGTTAATACATTATAATTTCTTAGAGTAGTACTTTTCAAGATGGGCTAGAAAAAGAGTGCTTTTGGAAGGTTTTATTTATTTATTTATTTATTTGGGAAAATATCCTTTCATGGTTGCTGGATTTTTTTCCTTTTTTAGTCCTGGGGATCAAACTCAAGGCTCATGTTTGCTGGGCAGGTACCCTGCTGCAGAGCTACCTCTCCAGGCCCTGGAAGGTTTGAATTATGAAGTTGTTTAATTATGAAGTTGCTGTGTATTTCAGGCTGGCCTTGAATTCACTATGTAGCCCAGGCTGGCCTCAAACATGGTGGTGATACTCTTGCCTCTGTGTCCATGTCTGAGGCGAGACGTTGTAGATCTGTGAATTTAGCCAACTGTAGAACAAAAATATTCAGAAAAAAGAATCATACTTAACACATACAAGCTTCTTATCATTATTCCCAAGTATACAGTGTAACAACTGCATCCATACGATTTACATTGTTAGGCATTGCAAGTAATCTAGAGGTGATTTTTAAAAGTATTTTTAAGAGACAGAATCTTAGGCTAGGGATGTGTCTCAGTGATAAAACACTTGCCTAATGTGTGAAGCCCTAGGTTTGAGTCCCATTGCTGTAAAAACAACGAACAACAAAAATGAGACAGGATCTTGCCACATTCCTCCAGTTGATTGGGAACTTCTGGGCTCACATGGTCCTGTTGTGTTAGTCCTCTTAAGTAGCTGAGACCACGGGCGCAAGCCACCATTCCTGGCTTTAGATGATTGAATGTGTACAGGAGAATGTGTGTAAGTTTTGTGAAAATATTGTGTGTTTTATATAAAGGACCTGAGCATCTACAGAAATGTGGTTTTTGAGGGTATCTTCGAAACACTTCTCATAGATATTGAAGGACAGCAGTACATTAATACATATAGGCAGTTTTCAATTGTACAGACTGATGGCAAATCTCAGAAAAATAAAAAAGAAATTAAAGATAACTTAGTAAGCTCCCTCCGTTGTAGGTTTCTTTTTTTTTTTTTCTGTTTTGTTTTTTGTTTTGAGAGACAGGCTGTCACTATGTAGTTTAGGTTAGCTTTGAATTCACTAAGTACTCTAGACTGGACTTGAACTCACAGAGAACCTCCTGCCTTAGCCATCTGAGTGCTGGGATTATGAGTATTTAGCTACCACTCTTGGCTATTTTTTGTTTTTTGGGACAGGGTTTTGCTATGTATTTTAGGCTGGCCTTGATTTCACTATGTAGCCCCGCTGGCCTTGAATTCACTATGAAGCTCTGGCTGGCCTCAAAGGTGGTAATCCTCCTGCCTCAGCCTCCTGAGTGATGGGATCAGGGGTGTGTGCCATCTCACCCCAGCACTTGCGACCCTTTTTAAAAAGCTTTCTTTGGTGTCACTTCAATTCTGGGAAAAGTACTTTTTCAAAAAGAATAAAATTAAATACTGAGCCGGGGGTTTAGCTCAGCAGCACAAACCCCTGCTGGGCAAGTACCAGGTACTGAGTTCAACCCCTGGTACCAAAAAAAAAAAAAAAATTGCATAGTGAGTCCCCAACTTCCCTAACGATAATTCTTTTCAGAGACATTTGATCTATCCAGGTTATTTTTTGGGTGAGTTGTGGTTGTTTATGTGATCTTTATTTTTTGGTTGTCTAGGAACCAAACAACAAGAAATTGTTGTTTCCCGTGGAAAGATCTTGGAGCTACTTCGTCCAGACCCTAACACTGGCAAAGTACATACCCTCCTGACTGTGGAAGTATTTGGTGTTATCCGGTCACTCATGGCCTTTAGGCTGACAGGTGGCACCAAAGACTACATTGTGGTTGGCAGTGACTCAGGTCGGATTGTTATCTTGGAGTACCAGCCCTCTAAGAATATGTTTGAGAAAATTCATCAAGAAACGTTTGGCAAAAGTGGATGCCGTCGCATTGTTCCTGGCCAGTTCTTAGCTGTGGATCCCAAAGGACGAGCTGTTATGATTAGTAAGTGACTTTCTTTTCTAGTTCTGTTGAATGAGTCTCTAATAAGTGCTCATTTAGGGATAACAATGCTGTGTGAACTTGATAGTGCACAGTGTATGACTTGCATCAGTAAATTTGGCATTATATTTAGTTTTACTCTGGTTTAGAGCTGCATTTTATTTTTTTGTTGTGGGTACTCAGGACTTCACACTTGCCAGGCAGGCACTGCACTGCTGAGCTATATCCCCAGCCCTAGAGCTGCAGTTTTCTTCTTTTGATAGTAGGTATTGAACTCAGGACTTTGTGCTTGCCAGGCAGGCACTGTGTCACCGAGCTATATCCCTGGCCCTAGAGTTGTGTTTTTTAAAAGTTGTAATTCTTTTTAAAACAGTGGGGAAAATCTTAAGGTACCTATTTTATTTCTCACCTTATTGGAGATGGTTGTTTTTATTGTCTTTATCTGTAGGAAAGACTAAGATGAAAAGATTTTGTTACTGGATAGTAAAAATAGTTGCTTTCATCAGCCTGAAGTGATGATTCACATTCATGTCTCTTCTCTGATAAATTTTGAAGAAAATTCTGTGTATCTGATCAGGCCTCTAGAGGGCAACATTTTCTGAGTAGTCACAAAATCATTTGCTTTAAGAATCTCCAATTCAAAGAATAAACTTATTTATTTATTGTATATTTATTTAGGGACAGGGTCTCACTTACTGCAGTTCAGGCTGGCTTTGAATTCACCATGTAGGTTAGGCTGGCCTCTTAACTTGTTTGGATTCCAGACAGGAACTGCAACGCTTGCTGCTAAAGCTAAAAATTTTATTACATTTTGGTTGACCAGTGTCCTTAAGTTGAGGGCACATTAAAAATTTTTGAGTAGTTAGTGGGCTATTAAGATTCCTATTAGGAAGGATGGGTCCAAAATGATAGAATTGTTTACTAACAATAGAGTGCAGAATCCTCAGTCATTAACATCTATAGAGTTAGTGCTGACTCTTTGTTTTGTTTTGTTCTGTTTTGTTTTTTTGTTCCAGGGGTCAAACTCATGACCTTGTGCTTACCAAGCAAGCGCTTGAACCGCTGAGCTAAATCCTTGGCCCTTGACTCTTAATTCTATTAAGAATAATCTTTTAAAAATAGTCATGATTTGGGGCCAGGGATTTAGCTCAGTGGCATAAGTGCCTGTCTGGCAAGCCGGGAGGTCGCAAGTTTGATCCCTGGTACCAAAAAAAAAAAAAAAAAGTCATGATTCTACCTGTTTTGTAAATCTTATTTGGAAATCTGGTGTGTCTTGTCTCTCTTAACTCTAGGTGCTATTGAGAAACAGAAATTGGTGTATATCTTGAACAGAGATGCTGCAGCCCGACTCACCATTTCGTCTCCCTTGGAGGCCCACAAAGCGAACACTTTAGTGTATCACGTGGTTGGAGTAGATGTGGGATTTGAAAATCCAATGTTTGCTTGTCTGGAAATGGATTACGAGGTAATGAACCAATATCTCTGTTGTTCTAATTGTTCAATTGTATGAAGTTTTTGTTTTGTTTTGTTTTGTTTTGTTTTTTGAGACAGAGTCTTATGTGTAATTCATGCTGGCATTGACCTTACTATGTAGTTCAGGTTGGCTGTTGGGCTCACTGTGTAACCCAGGCTGGCCTTGAACTGCAGGAAATCCTCCTACCTCAGCCTTCTGAGTGCTGGTATTACAGGCATGTACCACCATTGTGTGGATCTTAAATCTGTTCTGTCAACAGATACCTTCCATATTCCAGATGTCTTCCTGAAATCCTTTGGAATGTTTCAGAGCTTAACTGATTGGCTATGTTTGTGGTCATGAACTTTGTAGAGATGAGTACCTAAACTGCAGCTGCAACCCTAAATCACTTACTTATTTCAAGCTGTCAACACTACAGTTATACCAGAATACTGAGGTGGTTTTTTTTTTTTTTTTTTTTTTTTTTTTTTTTGTTTTTTTTTTTTTTTTTTTTTTTTTTTTTTTTTCTGGTCTTTTTGAGACAGGGTCTCACTTGAGCTCACTTTGTAGCCCAGGCTGGTCGTGAACTTGCAGCAGATCTTCCTGCCTCAGCCTCCCAGTGCATTACAAGTATGTGCCACCATTCCCAGCTTTGAGGTTTTGATTTAGAAAAAAATAACTACATGAATGTCTTTTGTTTTGCCAGGTATGGTGATGCATGCCTGTAATCCCAACACTTGGGAGGCTGAGGCAGGAGAATCACTATGTAGCCTGGGCTACATAGTTCATAGTGAGTTCAGCCTAAACTACTTAGCGAGACCTTGTCTTAGCACCCCTCCTCCAAAGAAAAACCCCCTTTTGTGCCATAGGTTTGCCACCACTGGACTATATAGTAGCCTTTACTTTGTTTTAAATATACTGCATGTTAACCAAAGTATTTGTTGGGAAAAGTTTCATAAAGAAGTCCAGCTGTGTTTTGGAATTTTTTTCTAAGAAAGGTAGTGGAAGGCAGAGCATTCTTTGCCTTGAATGGAAAACTTCATCTAGTAGCAGGCTCTCTGGATCCAGGATTTGGAGATTTGTGTCCCTGTTGTAGCTCTTTCATTACGTACTAGTGTGGACTGCGTTAAACCATTTGGCATCTATGGGCCTCTGTTTTTTCATTTGTAAAATGGAGGCTCCTGATGTCCTTTGACCTAAAACATTTATTTATTTTAACATGCATTTATTTATTTATTTATTTTAATTTTTTTTATGGTACTGATTAGTCTTTGTACCACTGTACTACCCTATAGGAAGCAGACAATGATCCAACAGGAGAAGCAGCAGCTAATACCCAGCAGACCCTTACTTTCTATGAGCTAGACCTCGGTTTAAATCACGTGGTCCGAAAATACAGTGAACCTTTGGAGGAACATGGCAACTTCCTAATTACAGGTACTCTTATAGAACTTCTCTCTGTCCTTTACCTGATTCATTTTATGTCCAAATTTAATAGGTTTTACTTATTAGAGTTTGGAAATTAATCCTTTTATAGTAAACCTGAATACTTTGTTTATGTTTTGTTAAAGAGTTCATGTGGTGTCTGTGAATTAGAAAGCTTAGAGGATTAATAGTTTGAAAACCACTGTCAAAATTGATCCAAAAAGAAATTAAGAACTTGAATAGACCATTATCTATTAAAGAAATTAGAGAAAAAATCTCCTCCAAAAGATTGAAGGTCCATGATTTCCAGGGAACTTTTATTATCTCATTGAAGGTTATGTATTCCTTTTAAAAGCAAATTTCTCTAAAGGATAGAAAGATATTGAGAGCTTCTTAAAGAATAAAACTACCACTTTAAGTCAGTTCATCATATTAAGCTAAAGGAGGACAGAACTCTTATTGTGATCATCTGCCTTTCAGCAGATTTGGGGAAAATAGTGATGTAGTATTTTTTTTTTTTTTTGTATCAGAAATCAAACTTGGGACCCTGTACTTGTGAGGCAGATACTGCGCCCCTAAGCTGTTATCTCTGGCCTGTGTTCTAGTATTTTCTGTTTTGAAACAGACACACTTGAGTTGTCCAAAGTGAACTGTACTATATCTGTTGTTGAGACAGGATTTTGCAAAGTAAAGCCACCCCCCGTACTGAAGATTGAACCCAGAGCTTCATACTTCCTAGGCAGGTACTTTATGAAGCTACACTCCCAGCTTGCTTTTTTTTTTTTTTTTTTTTGGACAGGGTCTCACTGTGTAGTTCAGGCTGGCCTCAAACTGCTCAGCCTCCCAAGTGTTGGAATTATAACTGTGTGCCATCTTGCCTGGCCTTTTTGGCAAGATGACACACATTTTTTTGTCTTTTTGAGACAGGGTCTCCCTATGTGGTTCAGGCTGGCCTTGGGCTCACTTTGTAGCCCAGGCTGGTCTCAAACTTGCAATGATCCTCCTGCCTCAGCCTCCCAAGTGCTGAGATTACAGGAGTGTGTCATCACACTGAGCTTTGTGTTTTTTTTTAGACAGGGTCTTAATGTGTAGTCTAGGGTGGCCTTGTACTCACTATGTAGTCCAGGCTGGCCTTGAACTTGCTTCAGTCCTTTTGCATTAGCCTCCTGAGTGCTGGGATTATAGGTATGCACCACCCTGCCTGGCACGCCCAAACTTTTTTTTTTATTTTTGCTTTTTTTTTTTTATGGGTACTGGGGATCAAACTCATTACCACGCACTTGGAAGGCAGGCGCTTATGCTGCTGAGCTAAATCCCCAGCCCCCAAACTTTTTTATTTTGAGATAGAGTCTTGCTAAGTTGCCCAGGCTGGGCCCAAATTTGAATCCTCTGATCTCAGCCACCCAAATAACTGTGATGACTGGAATTTGCTACCATTCCTGGTGCGGGAGCACTTGTCTCAAGCATTAAATCTTAGAGACTGTCTGATAAGCACATGAATATAAGAAGATTACATACATTTTATCACTTTCTGTGACATGTTACCACACCTTTTACTTTTTTTTTTGTGGCACCAGGGATTGAACTCATGACCTAGTGCTTGCCAGGCAGGCACTTAAGCTGCTGAGCTAAATCCCTGGCCCACACCTTTTACTTACAAGGGCATTGTTCATGCAATTGTTTTGAGTGGTTCTTATTTTCAGGCAGGGTCTCACTATGTGGTTCAAGTTGGCCTTGAACTCACGAGGATCCTTCTGCTTCAACCTCCTGAGCTCAGCCCGTGCTGGATATTGAACCTCAACCACCAACACGTTCAGCCTATGCTGAGTATTGAATTTAGGACTTCAAGTACACCACAAAAATACTATACTACTGAGAAAACCCCCAGCTCTTTTCAACAAATTTGTATTGAATTTTTGTAATCAGTACATGTAATAGCCTGCTAAGTCCTAGAACTGCAGTGGTTAAAAATTAAATGTGATACCTCCCTTTATGCAAGGTTGAGTCTAGTGGTCAATACCAAGAAGTAATTACAAAATTGCCAGATACTGTGCCAAATAGCATACAGTGGTCCCTGTCCTAGGAAAGACTGTGCTGAAGAAAGTTTTGTGAAGAAGTGCTGTGGGAAGAGAGCATTTGTTACTGCCATGCAAAGGCTCAAGTAAAGAAAGAACATGGATTCTTCATAGAATACAAAGCTCATTACAGTTGGATTTTTATTTTTTATTATTTATTTATTTTTGCAGTTGGATTTTTAAAGAACTAAAAGAGGAATAGTGGTGAATGGTAGTTACTGAAAGACTTTTTTTCTTTTTTTTTTGAGACAAGGTCTTGTGATGTAGCTCAGGTTAGCCTTGAACTTACCATATAACCCTTGCAGGGCTTGAACTCTCAGCAATCTTCCTGCCACAGTTTCCCAAATTCTGGGGTTACAGGTGTACACTATCATGCCTGGCTAGTTGCTGAAAGACTTTAAGCTGAATAATAATAAACTGATAGAGGTGTACACTAAATTCATAAAGGTTACTGCTTAACATTTTGGCTGGTGGAGTGATGGACGGGATTAAGACTAAGCTAGCAGCCGGGTCCACAAGCTCTTTCACTAAGAAGCATATCGGTATATGAGCCAAACAGCTAGAATTAGTAGGGCTGTGAGGAAGAAGAGAATTAAAGAATGATACTCACATTTCTGGTTTAGTCTGTTTGTTGATGGTATTCTCAGGTGGAGGACTCAGGAGGTCGATTAAGTTTGGGAAGCTACTTGAGTTTGCTTATAAATCCACTATATTTTTAAAGTGTATATGGTATATTCTTGTCTGGTAGGTGATTAGATTATAGGTATGAGCACTGAGTTCTGAGCTGGATGTAAAAATTTAGATGTGTAATTGAGGCTAAATATCATCTATGTAAACACAAATGGTATTCCATATATATGGAGGATAAGAAGAAACACTTGGGATATTTCAGGTTCAGGCACACACTGCCTTCAAATACCAAAAGAAAAGGAATAGAAAGTGAAAGTAATTTATCAGTGTGTTGTCACTGCTGAATTTTGTTTTCCCTGACAGTTCCAGGAGGGTCAGATGGTCCAAGTGGGGTGCTGATTTGCTCTGAAAACTATATCACCTATAAGAACTTTGGTGACCAACCAGATATCCGATGTCCCATTCCTAGGAGACGGGTAAGGTCTTTGCTATAAGAGGAGAGATATTTGTGGTTGTGAAATGATTTAAACTTTTGTTTTTGGGGGGGGTTTTTTGGTTCCTTTGTACTGGGGATTGAACTCAGGACCTTGCACTTGCCAGGTAGGTGCTTATGCCAGTGAGCTATGTCCCCAGTATGAACTTTTGTAATTGCAGTGTAGTCTTTTCAGGTTTAAGTTGTTGTAATTTTTTTTTAAAGATGGAGTCTCCATATGTAGTTTAGGTTGGTTTTGGACTCTGTTTCCAGGCTGGCCTCAAACTCAACAACGATATTCCTTCCTCAGCCTTCCAAATGCTAGGATTTTAAGTGTAAGCCTGAAGTGCATAGCGAGACCCTGTCTCAAAAAGACCAAAAAAAAAAAAAAATCAAGGGAATTGATGTAAAACAGGCCTAGTGCTGGATAGTTGATTGTGTCGTGGATATATGAGTGTTTTGTTCATAGCCTGAAATGATGCCTAAATTTCATGTCTCTTCTCTGACAGTTTTGTCTGGAGATGGTTTTTGCCTTATTGATCTGATCAGGCTGCAGAATAGAATTACGGCTATTTCTTAGTTACCCAAGATTTATTATATTTAGTTTTTTTTTTTTTTTTTGTACCAGGGATCAAACTTACGATCTCTTGCTTGCCAGGCAGGCACTTATGCTGCTGAGCTAAATCCTCAGCCCTATTATATTTATAATAGACAAGAACTTTTAGTTTTTTGGTTAACAGGCTGCTATGTATTGGGTCTTAGGAGCTTGTTCATTTTATTGATAAAATGCTGAATTTCAGAAATAAACACCTGTTTTCAAGCTGTGATTGTATGTTTGATTCTGTTAGAATGACCTGGATGATCCTGAAAGAGGAATGATTTTTGTCTGCTCTGCGACCCATAAAACCAAGTCGATGTTCTTCTTTTTGGCTCAAACCGAGCAGGGAGATATCTTCAAGATCACTTTGGAGACAGATGAAGATATGGTAAATAGACCATAGATGGGAGGAAGGAAATAAAAAGGGAAGAACCAGCCATTACCTAGTTTGATGAAAGTTTCTACCCAGGACCTTGCCTGCATTTGGCAAGTGCTCTACCACTCAGTGAGTGAGATTTCCATAGCTGTATTTTTTCTAGGATAAATCATTTGAAAGTAAGTTGCAGGAGTCATGACATTTAGAATGTGCCTTCTCAAAATAAGGATTTTTTTTACATAACCACACTGCTAATATAATACCTAAGAAATTTATATATGATTTCTACATTTGTATCTAAACAGCTGTCTTAAAAAGAAAACATGTTTACATGTACTTTAAGGTTTACAAAGCCGTTTTACTGAGCATTGATACATTAAACAGTTCTCTGAGATGAGATAACCAGGGCAATTAATACTTTACATATTGAAAAGTTGGAAACGTAGAATGTCTAAAAAGTGGTTACCTTTGGACTTGTGTATACATACAGGTTTTCTTATTTTCGTTAACAGATAGGTACCTAGTCTAGTAATCTTGTGTATACCAACCTTGGATACAGCCACTGAAGTGATTATTTTTAGTTGGTTACAGTTGGTATGAATATGAAGTTTTTCATGTCTGGTAAAAATTGGTAATGGTCATGGTTTGTTACTTCTTTCATTCTATGCAGGAACTCTGAATAATTGGGCTCTTTTTTTTTCTTTTCTTTCTTTCTTTTTTTTTTTGTACTGGGGATTGAACTCATGACTTTGCGCTTACCAGGCAAGTGCTTGAGCCACTGAGATAAATCCCCAGCCCAACTGGCCTATTTCTTAGATAGCTGTTTAGATCAAGAATTGGCAGACTCCTTTTGTAAATACCAGTTTGTAAATATCACCAGTTTTTTTGGGCCATATAGTCTCTGACTTAACTTGTGGACTCTAGCATTACAGCAAACAGCAACCACCAACAGTACATACACAAATGACCACATGTAGCCTGTGAGCTGCAGTTTGTTTGCTCCTGGGTTAAATAATGAGTTATTTTATTTACTGCTTTAGCTGATGCTATTTCACATAATACTGGGCTTCTTCTGCCGCCAGGCCTCACTTGCCTGAACACTAGAATCTTTTCTTTTTACTCCAGGTAACTGAGATTCGGCTGAAGTATTTTGACACTGTGCCTGTTGCTGCTGCCATGTGTGTGCTTAAGACAGGCTTCCTTTTTGTAGCATCAGAATTTGGAAACCAGTGAGTACTCCTTTTATTACACTAATTCACTCTGGTTACTTAGAAGTCCACAGGAGGAAAGTTTGGTTTCAAGCCTGGGGAGGCTTTCACAAGAGTATTCTGAGTTTTTCAAAACGAATTTTGCTCTCCTTTCCCCTTTACATTCTTATTGTTAGCTTCCTTAACTTCAGTGGCTTTAGTCAGCACCTCTGTTGATGTCTGCAAAGAAGTTCGTTTGAATTTAAATCTCTCCTGGAGTTTTCATAGACATGTCATTGAGTGTTTATTGAAGTACTTGCTATTGTTAAAGAGATTGTACAGATCTAAAGCTGAAGATTATTACCTGCCCACTCATATCACCCATCCTCCTAACCTTAGTACTTCTGTGGAGTCAGTTCTGGCAGCTGAAATATAAAATGTCAGGTTTTTGGTCCTTTAATGCTTTCATTCAAATGCTGAGGTCTACTTTGACCTTTCTATCCATTTTAGTGATGTTAAAGTAATTTACCGTTTACTTGTTTCATTAACTTTTTTTTGTAAAACTCAGCCTTTAGGATTGTCTCATCAGAAATGACCCAAAGTTGATGAAATTATTTCTTCCATACCTGTGTTAAAAAATCTTTGATGACTTTTCACTGCCTGATGGAAGCTGAATTGTAGCCTAAATTTAAGGTTGATATCCAGGGTTCCAAGTTACTTTTAAGAAGTAAAATAACATGGTCTTGTCTATATCTGCGAGAGTGTGTGCAAACCAATTTCATATTTAGTTTTCTTATTAAGATACTAAGAATCTGTGCTATTTTTGCCTTGTCTCCACTTCTGTCCTGTGACTTTTTTTTTTTTTTTTTTTTTGTACTGGGGCTTGAACTTGCGACTTTGTTCTTGTCAGGCAGACGCTTGTGCCTTTCAGCTGTATCCCTGGACCCTTTTTTATTGTGGTAAAGTATGCATAACATAAAATGCCATTTTAGCTTTGTTTTCATTCAGTTCAGCATCAGTATTTACAGTGCTGTGCAGCTGTGATTACTTTTCCAAAAGATTTTAATTACTCCAGACAAACTTTGTACTTACTAAGTTCGCATTCTTCCTCCTCCAGCCCATGGTAACTGCTAATCTACTTTCTATTCCAATCTTGTCTTTCTAGATATTTCATAGAAATGGTGTCCTGATGTGCATCCTTTTGTATGTAGGATAATACTCAGTATAATATTTTCAAGGTTCACATTGTGGTAGCCTGCATCAGAATTCCATTTCTTTTAATGGGTGGCAACATTCCATTATATGTATATACCATATTTATTTATACATCTGTCGGTAGGCACTTGGTTATTTTTATCTTTTTTGTTTTTGTTTTTGAGATAAAGTCCCTGTTTGTAGTCTAAGCCAGTCTTTGAATTTGCTAGCTAGCTCAGGCTGGCCTCAAACTTGGAATATTCCTGTCTCAGTGCCTTGAGTGCTGGGATTATAGGCTTATGTCACCATGCCTGGCTATTTCTATCTCTTGGCTATTGTGAATACTATAGCAGTGGATTTGGATGTGCAAATAACCATTTGAATTCTCTTTTTCAGTTCTTTCATTTATATTCCTAGGAGTGGAGTGGCTGGGTCAAGTGATAATTTTGCGTTTTATCTTTTTGAGGAACCACCAAACTTCCATACCAGCTTTGCCATTTTACATTCTCAGCAGCATGTATGAGGCCTCCAGTTTCTCAATATCCTTGCCAACACTTGTTACTTTCAATTTTGAAAAATTATAGTCATTAGCTGGGTGTGGTGGCATACGCCTGTAATCCCAGCACTTAGGCTGAGGCAGGATTGTCCTGAGTTCCAGGCCAGCCTGGGCTACATAGTGAGACTTCGTGTTTAAAAAAAATAAAATTAAAAAAAATATATATATACACACACACATATGTACACACACATGTAGTTGTTGTAGATATGTAGTAATGTATCTCACTGTGGTTTGATTTACATATTCTTGTGCAACTTTTTATTTGCTAATTGCCCATTTGTATAGGTCTGGAGAATTGTGAATTTCTTTGCCTGTTTTTTTTTTTTTTTTTTTTTTTGGTACCAGGGATCGAACTTGTGACCTCACGCTTGCCAGGCAGGCGCTTAAGGCACTAAGCTAAATCCCTGGACCTTTGCCTGTTTTTTAATTGACTTTTCAACTTACAAAAGTTCTTTATTCTCCATACTAGACTCCTGTGATAAATGTGATGTATAAATGTTTTCTCCCTATTTTATGGTTGTCTTGTCACTTTCTTGGTAATGTCTTTTGATGTACAAAAGTTGTAATTTTGGGAGGAGCGCTAGGGATTGAACCCCAGAACTTTGCATATAGTGAGCATGCATTCTGCCAGAGTTATGTGCTCCAGACCCCTAAAAGTTTTGAAGTGTTGATGAAGTCCAGTTTATCTTTTTGTTGTTGTCATTTCTGTTTTCTTTGAAAGTTTTACAGTTTTAGGTTTTATGTTTAGTTTGCTCCATTTGATGTAATCTTTTGGTATGAAATAGGAGTCCTCCTTCATTCCTTTTTTTTTTTTTTTTTTTTTTTTTTTTTTTTTTTTTTTTTTTTTTTTTTTTTTTTTTTTTTTTGGTCTTTTTCACTACACAGTTCAGGTTGGCCTTTCACTTTTTCACTACACAGTTCAGGTTGGCCTTTTACTTTTTCACAGGGTTTCACTACACAGTTCAGGTTGGCCTTGTACTCACTTTGTAACCCAGGTTGTCCAGCAATTCGCCCGTCTCAGTCATCTTAGTCTTGGGATCATAGGCATGCACTACCATGCCTGACTTTATGTATTTATTGAGTTTGTATGGGTTGTTTGTTTGTTTGTTTTGAGAGAGAACTTCACTGTGTAGTTCAGGCTAGCTTTGAACTCACTGTGTAGCCTATGCTGGCCTGCCCTTGAACTGCAGTGATCCTCCTGCTTTGACCTCCCGAGTATTGGGATTACAGGTGTGTGTTACCACACTTGGCTAAAATTTTTATTTTTGTTCATGGTGGACATTTTCTCACATACATAAGAAGAGAGAATCGTATAATAAACCTACTTCGTTATACCTAAAAAGAATAGCAGCAATTTTTTTTATTAAAACTGAGTAACTCTAGCATTACTTTAATAAATAGGTATTGTCTTTGGAGAATCTTAACTAAGATCTCTGTTCTTTGCATCTATGCAGTTACTTATATCAAATTGCACATCTTGGAGATGATGATGAAGAGCCTGAGTTTTCATCTGCTATGCCTCTGGAAGAGGGAGACACATTCTTCTTTCAGCCGAGACCACTCAAAAACCTTGTGTTGGTTGATGAATTGGACAGCTTGTCACCTATTCTGTTTTGCCAGGTAGATCCTTTTCAGTGTCTCCATTGAGCAGTGCCAGTCAGCTGGTTTCCCTTGTCAGTGTAGTAGGTTTTCAGTTTTTCTTTGGTTAAATTAAGGTGTAGTCTAAGAACTAAATATTGGTGGAATTCCTCATGAACAAAGTCAGAAGCAGAGAGAGATGGGAATTGGAAACCATTAATCTTTGAAGGTTTTTTTAAACTATACAATTCACGTTTAGTGGTAAAAAAGTATGTTCTTTGCCTAGCCTTCTTAGGCCTCACATTTGTGGATGGAGACCATTACAGTTAATAACTTCTGGTTACGTCCAGGCAGTTCTCTCTGCATTTGCTGTTGTATATGTGATCTTTTTGTTTTATTTTAAAGTGAATGGGTTCTCATACTATACAGTATTTCTGCTTGACCTTTTATCACTTAATTGTGTATGTGTCCATGTGTATATAGCAGTATTTGTCTCATTTTAATATGGTTGCTCTTTAAAATTCTTCACAGACCATGGAATAAGTGAGCATTAGGAAATTATAAATCATATCTTCAGGGAGGAAGCTGAAGTGGCTCAGGATGGATATTGTGCTTCCTGTTAGCAGAACTCAGTTGTAGCAGCTAGAAATGTTACAGTGGTGCTATGCCCTACCTTGCTGGGGTTTGAGTAACTGTTGGGGATCACTCGATCCAGTAAATTACACTTACGGTGGAAGGTGGCTTGCTTACCGTGTACTGGGGAAACCAGTCAGCGTTCAGGAGCTCGTCTAGTACAACTAGAGTCTCATGTTAGCTGCTTTTGTTCTACCTTTCCAAGTGAGGTTATACACACTTTTTTTTTTTTTTTTGGAGACAGTCTCACTATGCAGTTTAGGCAGGCCCAGGCTGGCCTGGTCTTGAACTTACTGTGATCCTCCTGTCTCAGCCTCCTGAGTGCTGGGATTGTAGGCATGCGCCACCACGTTGAGTGACTCAAAATTGCTTTTGTAACTAGCCTTTGGAAAAACTCGTTACTTCAAACTTGTTTACTTTGTGGAGTACTGGATCTTTTTCTCTTCATATCTGAGGGTCATTAGTATATAAACCTCATAAACCAAAGAATAGCTTATCCCCTGAGAATCAGAACTGTATTTTAAAACTTAGCACAAGTAGACATTTCCCCCTTTTTCTTTGTGCAGATAGCTGATCTGGCCAATGAGGATACTCCACAGCTGTATGTAGCCTGTGGTCGGGGACCCAGGTCATCTCTGAGAGTCTTAAGGCATGGGCTGGAGGTAAGATGGGAATTTTCTAGATTTTTTGCAGGGTTTGGGAAGCATGGACCCACAGCAGTACTATGGCTTTATTACTGTGAAAAACTAAGTACTTTCTTTACTATTTCCCTAAAAGTTTAGATTTGTCTATTCCTTACCTTGTTAGCATAGTAGTTCCAGACGCAGAGACTGGAAAATCTCAATGAAACATTTTACTGCTAGTCTTAAGTCTTTTTTTAAGGTAGGCTGGCTAGTTGTGTGCTTGCTTGCTTCTATCCCTCTTTGCCTCTCTTTTCTCCCACTGTGTCTCCTTCTGTCTCTGGGGTACTGGTGATTAGAATGCGGTCCCTGAGTTCTGCCCCCAACCTCTGGTATTTTCTACATTTATTTTTCATTACTATAGACTTGGTTGTGATTTTGTGTGTGTGTGTGTGTGTGTGTGTGTGTGTGTGTGTGTGTGTTGCTAAGGATTGAACCCAGTGTGTTGTGCATGCAAGGCAAGGGCACTACCACTGAGCCACATCTCCAGCTTGTTTTTTTTTTTTTTTTTGTACTGGGGATCAAACTTATGACCTTGTGGTTACCAAGCAAAAGCTTGAACTCCTGAGTTTGTTTTTAAGTTATATCATTTTGAATGTTTCTTTAGAACTGCACCAAAGTGGATGGACCTTTTAATGATATATATGTATTCACAATTCATATCCTGCCTTTTCTAATCATCAGATTCTAATGTTAATGTTTCTCCCAAGGCCCCTGTGCTGGATTGTTTTTGCTTGTTTTTTTGAACTCACAGTCCTCCTGCCTCAGCCTCCCGTGTGCTGGGGTTACAGGTCAGCGCAACCATACCCAGCTTGGCTTGATCTTTTTAGAAGTAAAATAATGCTTTCTGTGATAGTTTGATATAGTTTGAGGTGTGGTTTGAGGCTTGTTGCCTGATTTTCATAAATTTCTATTGGAACAAAGCCATGATTCAAGAGTACAAGTTGGTTTTAAATTCCAACTCTACCTTCTTGTTTCTGGCAGTGCTGATGTATTGTAGGTGACCTGTATAATTTAGGCTGATCTTGAACTCACTGTGTAGTTCAGTGTGCCCTCACATGGTTGGCAGTTCTCCTGTCTCAGATGCCTAAGAATTTGTAAGGTTTTTTTTTTTTTTTATTAATCTTTTTGAGACAGGGTCTCACTGTGCAGTTCAGGCTGGCCTTGGGCTCCCTTTGTAGACCAGGCTGGTCTTGAACTTGCAATGATCCTCCTGCCTCAGCCTCCCGAGTGCTGGGAATACAGGAGTGTGCCTCCATAGCTGGCTAAGTTTTTTTGTCTGTCAGAATATTCATACATAGTTCAACAAGATTGTCTTTTTTTTTTTTTTGGTACTGAAGTCAAGCTCACAACCTCGCACTTGCCAGGCAGGTACTGTGCCACTGAACTATATTCCCAGCCCAGTTCAATAAAATGTTAAATGATCTGGTCCCAGTTTAGAACTGCAGATCTTGATTACTTAACTGCCCATAGGATGAGCATCTGATGCAATAAACACTTGCGCAGAGAAATGCATTAACAGAGAGCTTGTTGTTGTCTGTAACAGGTAAATGAATCAGTTTTTAATCTCTGCACTTGTTGTGTATTTACAGAGGGACAGAGTTCACATATAACCCACTCTCAGTTTCCCCACTGGATCATATAAGCTTTTCTTAGTTACTCCATCTACTTTCATTTTTGCAAAGGTATAGGATGTTTGAGGGTTGCTGAATGTCCCTAAAGAGCATAATAATCTGATAGGAAAGACAATAGTACCCTCTGACGTAGAGACTGATTTTTATGAGAGCTTATATGAGGTAAAGATGATGGCCAGCCAAGGGGTATAAGAGAATTATTTTTCCTAAAGAACATGGCATTTGAGGGCTGGTGATATAGCTCAGCAGCATAAGCAGCTGCCTGGCAAGCTCAAGGTCCTGAGTTTGATTCCAGGTACTAAAAAAAAAGTAACATTTGAATTATTCTATGAAGAGAGATGGGATTTGGCCTTATGGGAACTAGGGAAAGAAACAGAGAACTAGTTTACATGGCCTCTTTTTTTTCCAGTGATTGTTATGGCCCTTCTTTAGGAGGATGTAGGCACGCCATGCCCAAAATAAGAATATAGTTTTGCTATAATAACTATTTCCCCAAATAGTCTTATGACCTTTGACTGAAGTCTATTAGGACACTTCCAGTACCTTCAGCTGTTTTGGTCCTTAGGCTCTTTTTTCACTGATGATCCCATCTTTTTAATGCAGCTTCAGTGTGGGTACTTTCTTTGCTGTTGGGGCCTCATTATCTAGCATAGTAAAGCAGATGTCTGAGTTCTGTCCTTACAGGTTATGTTCTTTTCCTCTCAGGTGTCAGAAATGGCTGTTTCTGAGCTACCTGGTAACCCTAATGCTGTCTGGACAGTACGTCGGCACATTGAAGGTAAGTGTTCCTTGCCCAGAGCCTGGGAACTATTGGCATAGACTTCAGAGGCTTCATTCATAATATTTCTATATCATGTCATCTAGCACCACATACCAGAAACTCCTGGCCCATCCCCATAGTTCTGAGGCTCTTTCAATCAAGATAATTTCATCTATTGCTCTTTTTTGTACAAGAGGTTAAGGGAGCCATAGGACAGCCATTTGAATTGTGTAAACATTTTAGTGTGATAGAACTGTTGTGTTTTCAACTTTGTTAAGGTATGATATGAGGGAAAATTGAGTTTTCGTTTTTTTCATGTGAAATCACAGTGAAATTCAAGGTTGTGTATTCTAAGAATTAAAGAGTTTTTTTAAAAGCTTGTTAATTGGTCGTGTCTGCTTATGTTTAAAGAAAGCAGATGAGTGAGTGGACTCAAAATTTTGGAGTGAGTGGAAGAGAGTTCAGAGTTCCTGCATACAAATGGTTACCTCAGCCTAAAACTTTGAAAGTAATGTGAAACTGTGTAGTATTGCAACATCAGAGAAGGCTTGACAGTTGAATTTCAGTCTCAGAGATAAAACTCAGTTCTCATTTTAGGTTTGATTCACCGGAACCATAGATCATTTCTATTCCCAGGACCTCATTATTTACTGCTTTCCCCTTATGAATGTGGGATTGTTGAGTAAGATCACTCTGGACAGCAGACAAAGGTTTTTCTAGAATTCTGTAATTCTTCTTGGTGTTTAGATGTTCTAGTTGAATGGAACAAATGTAAGAGAACTGGGAATTGCGTAGGAGGAAAATTTCTATTAATAGAATACTGCACATTTTTGTGAATTTTCATTGTAGCTGTTGGAATCAAATTAGTAGTGTCAAAGAGGAAAAATGGACAGGAAGTTGGTAGACTTGTTTTAGCTGAGAATATATTAGATAATTGATTTTTTTGTTGAGGGGGGACCAGGAATCAAACTTGATCTTAAACTTGCCAAGCAGGCACTGCGCTGCTGAGCTATACCTCCTGCCTCTAGGGAATTGATCTTTTTGTTTTGTTTTGGTTTTGTACTGGAAATTGAACTCACAATCTTGCACTTGCCAGGCAAGTGCTGTACCCCCCTGAGTTACATTCCTGGCAGAAAATTGATTTTTAAGCCATTTCTACCTTATATGTGGTATCTACATGAAGAAGCTGCTCAGTGTGGATGTGGATGTTCACCTTTAGCTTGGTAGCTTACTGGTGTTTTGGTTCTTGAAAACATTCCATAAAGACTGTTGGCAGTAGAAAGATGCTTGTGTTTCCTTTTGGTAGCAGAGCTAGAAATTGAGCCCTAGGCCTTACACATACTTGGCAAGTACTCTGCCAAGTACTGCACTCCATCTTTAGCCCCTTTAAAAATTTTTTTGAGACGGTTCCATTTAGCTGCCTATACAGACCTCGAGCTTTGGCCTCCTAGGTGGCTAGGATTGTAGTCCTGCATCACTACTTGTTTAGAAAGACCTTTTAAGATAACTTAGTGTGATTTACCTTTTTTTCTTAAAATATTTTAGGCAAATTTTTTATTTTAAGCCAGATTTTGGTTTATAGAAAAGTTACTCATTTTTATGAAGGCAGGAAGTCCTAAAGGGTTGACTCTTACTTAGCACCACACATCTAGATAATAAGGCTGGAAAACCTTGTTTCCTGAATCCTAGTCCAGTGTCCATTTGTCCTGAAGTCTGGTTTTTATTGGTTTCTTTCCAGATAAATTCTGTGCTTATACTCTATTCATTTGGATGTCCATTGTATATGCAGACTTCTGAGCAGAATCACTCCCTCAGAGCACTTACCATCTAAAAAGAGATGGAGGGCTGGAGGAAGTGCAGTAGTGTAGCACTGGCCTAAGCATGCAAAGCCCTCAGTCTCCAGCACTGCAACAGAATTAAACAGGAAAGAGGACAAGTGTGCAGTACTGTTGGGTTAGAGGAAGGCAGTGGGCTTGTGCTCGAGGATCAGGCAGGGCTGTGGAAAGAAAGTGTTTGCTTAATGATAGACAGTATATTGTATGATGGAACTTGTAGATGAAGAGTTTTCTCCTTATTACATATCAAGGCCTATGAAAGGACTGTACTTGATACATTTCACTCTTTACATACTGTAATTTGGTTCATCACTCAGAAATACAGGTCAGGTTTTCTTCTGTTCATTTTCCTTCCAGATACTCCAAGTTACTGTTGAGCAGTCCTCTATCTACATGCGCTGCAGTCTTCAGGCGAATACTAACCTTGGCTGGTACTTGGTGATGCATACTACCAATACCAAGCCTTTTTTTCTCTTCCACAGGTGGCTGGTGAAGGTGCTGATCACCACAGGTGTGTACCTACTGCTAGGGTCTACTGTGGGTTCTTACAGTTCACCCAGGGAGAGGGACCTTCATAAAATATTAAGGCTGCCCTGATGGCATCTCCCAGGGTAACTTTGCAGTTGGAAGTCCTCTAGATTTTGAAAAACATAGCTAATTGTCTTTTACCAAGTTGAAAGATCTGTTAACTAGTAAACTGTAGTTTCACACTCTTGGAGTTGTCCCTTCCAGGTATACTGACTGAAAGCTCAGGCTCTGGAGAGAGCTTTGGAGTGTGCTCAAAACTGCTGAGTTAAGATAAGCACCACATTGTCTGAATACAAAGTGAGGAGGAGATACTGTATAGGAGGCTGAATAATCTGGATGGTGGCTCAGTTTAGCCTTTGGAGTAATCTGTGAGCTGCTTGTTGAGCCTTAGTTCCTAAAGCAAAGGAAGAAGTTGAAGAGTAAAACATTCTTTCTCTGGGTGCCTTAGTAGCACTTATGTATGAGAACTAAAGATACATATCCAGCCCTTTATTTTATTTTGAGACAAGGCCTCAGTCTCTTTAAGTTTTCTAGATTGGCCTTGAACTTGTGATTGTTTTGTCCTAGCCTCCTGGACTGCTGGCATTACAGGTGTGTGCCACCACACTGGTTCTCATGTTCTTTATGACACTTAGAACCCCTAGAAAAAGGCAGCATGGATGTTTCTAGTTCTTACTCACTTACCTTGCCAGAGGTGTGACTTTGTTCTGAGAGCCAATTTTGAACTCATCTCTAAAATATAAGAGTAACTACTCTGCCACAAGTCTTCCCAGTGGATAAAATTACATTATTGTTGGTCTTCACAGAGTAAACATTAGGAGGAAATCTGTAATGTAAAGCAGCTTTTAGACATAAATCCTTGCCCTTGAACTTATTGAATTGTCTAGCCAAAGTATCCTGTCAAGTTAACTGAGCATTGCTTTTATATCTGAATAGTCTGGGATCTTGGTCAGAAGGATAGGAACCCAGGAACCTTCTATTGTTTTCTTTCCCATTCTTTTGCATGTAAGTCAGAAGTTTGTAAGATCTGTCTTCCTGGAAACCTCTTTTCTCCTTGACTGAAGGAAGAGACTGGGAATTGTTTGGCTTTACTTTATACTCTGACATAGGTTTAGTGGGAACATGAAAATGATGCTGTTTTCAAATAATATTAAGCAATTTCTATTACTACACACCAGAGATTTCTCTTATACAAACTTGAGAGCAGTAAATCTGCAAGCTTGGTGTTATGTGGACATGGGTTTTTGTTTTTGTTTTTTTTGCCCCGCCCGGCCCCACCCTGCCCCCCCATGGGTTTTTGTTTTGTGGTAAGCTATTAAGACATCCATTTCAGGGCACCCATATCTTACTCATGTTATTGTAGTGAACAGTGGTTATAGTTTTATAGAGCCATTTTATGAAAGCTTTTTTTTTTTTTTAATCAGTACCAGGGATCGAACTCAGGACTGCCTGCTTGCAAGGCAGGCGCTTATGCCGCTGAGCTAAATCCCCAGCCCCTATAGAGCCATTTTATGAGGCTTCTCCAGAGTATGTGGTATATGTGACAGTTATAACAAAATAATTAAACACCAAGTATCTTGTCCAGTGTTACTGCTTATGATTTGGAAAATTAACCTTTACTGTGGATTCCTGGCCTAACCTTTAGAGTCCTGTACACCTATTGGAAAGATCTTTGATCCTTGCTCTTCATCTACACTGTGCATATGTGCGTTATTAGCTGAAACAGTTTTGCCAAACAGTGCTTACCCTTGCTCTGTGAGGTTGTATGGTAAATTACATTTATTTGGACCTTCAAGAGCTGATTGCTACCCATTAAATTGATTTTATATCCTGTGAATAGGTCAGCACACTAAACTCATCCTGTAATTTTAGTTCAGCTGTGCCTCTTTTGCTGTGGTCAAAACAAAACAACAACAAAAAAGTGTTCTTAAGCTGGGCCTGTTGGTGTATTCAAGAGGTTGAGACAGGAGGATCATTGCAAGTTCAAGACCAGCTTGGGCTACAGAGTGAGCTCAAGGCCAGACCTGAACTGCACAATGAGATCTTGTCTTAAAAAGACTAAAAAGATGGGCTGGGGATTTAGCTCAGTGGCTTAAGTGCTTGCCTGCTAAGCGCAAGGTTGTGAGTTCGATCCCCAGTACCAAAAAAAAAAAAAAAAAAAAAAGACCAAAAAGAAAAAAATGTTCTTGTGAGTGGGGCAACAGACTGTGTGGCACTGAGCTCTGATAACAGCAGCTCTGATGATAGCTGTTACTGTTAGTAAGGCAGGCAGCCTCCAGTTTAGTGCTTTGTATTGTTAGTTTTTCCTTTGTTTACCTGGTGTTATTTAAAGGAGGCAGAAAGTGGGAAGTTGATAGAAAACTTCAAATGTAAAGTAGGAAAGTCTCTTATTTAAAAAGTTCACATGCAGTGAACATTAATCAGCTTTATGGCAAATACTGTGGGTGTGGGAGACAAAGAACTCGTCTTAGGTTGTGAAATAGGAGATACAGGAAATGGATGCCTTGTATAGGGGAAACCTTTTCAGTGGCTGTATACCTCATATTCTTGTACCCTGAGAAACTAGTGTTTACTTGACTACATTTCATTATGAAAACTGCATCCTAAAAAACCAGCAGGCAAGGGCTGACAATATAAACTTCCCCCTTCCCCCTATTTCTCGGTTGATGTTCTTACATTGTTCACAAAGTGACTATTATTCCCAGTTTCCAGTCTGAGAATGACCCAATCTATGGAGGCTAAGTGACTTTTTATTTTTTTATTATATTTTATTTTTTTTGGTACCAGAGATTGAACTCATGACCTTGTGCTTGCCCAGCAGGCATTTGTGCCTCTGAGCTAAACCCCTGGTGGCTTTAATTTTGTGTGTGTGTTTATTTCTTAGAGTTTGTTTTCCTACTTTATTTTATTATTTTATTTATTTATTTATTTATTTATTTATTTATTTATTTATTTATTGTCTTCTCCAGATAAGGTTTCACTATGCAGTTCAGGCTGGCCTTGAACTCACTTTGGTAGCCCAGGCTGGCCCCAAACTTGCAGCAATCTTTCTGCCTCAGCCTTTTGAGTTCTGGGATTATAGGTGTGTACCACCATGCCTGGCCTGTTACTTTGTTTTGGAAAAAGTTGAAGGATCTTTCCTGGTTAATAAGGAATATCTCTTCTTAAGAAAGGGTTCTGGTTGGCAGCTGGCACAAAATGTGTGGTAGCTAAATAAGTAAATATTCAAAATTTCGGGCTGGGAATTTAGCTCAGTAGCCCAAACACCTGCCTACCGAGTGCGACATTATGAGTTTGATCCCCAGTACCACACAAAAAAAAAAAAAAAAATCAAAATTTCTTCATGCATCTGATTCTCTTGTGTTATCCCTGGTTATGTCTCCAGGAAATGTTTCAGTAAAATACTAGTTTTCAAAGATGCTACAGGAAGACCTTTATATTCTGTGTATATTGGCATTTATCCATAGGCTCCATGACCCTCAGTTACCCTTTGGATCATCCTGGTGTGGGTGTGTGTGCGTGTGTGCACGCATCCATGTGCATGCATGCTATGCTGTTGTTTGGTGACTACACATAGAAGTGCCTTGGAAGATTTCTGAAAACTCTAGTGTTCATTTGGCTTTCTGATGAATTCTGATGAATTCTTAGCTAACCAACTCCTTTCTTTTCTTTTCCAGATGAGTTTGATGCCTACATCATTGTATCTTTCGTGAATGCCACCCTTGTGCTGTCTATCGGAGAAACTGTAGAAGAAGTGACTGACTCAGGATTCCTGGGCACCACCCCGACTTTGTCCTGCTCCTTACTAGGAGATGATGCCTTGGTGCAGGTGAGGATGTTGAGAGCTTGCTTTCCTGACCTGCTTTGTCCTCTTTTTGCTGTCATTGAGCTGCATTCATTTCTTTTCACCCTCTCTTGCTAGAGAGGGAGGAGACGTGCTGTTTTATCAATGTAAAGAACTGCATTAAGTCTTACTAATTTTTATGTGGCATCTACAGGGGAAACTTCTGTTCACTTGGAGAATTTTCAAATATTACCTCAGTTTTCCATTCCTGTGATTGTTAAGAGCTCATCACTGTTGCATTTCTTTTCTGGAACTGGGAATTGAACCCAGGGCCTTGCTGAGTTGTAGATTGGGCTGGACCTGTGGTTTCCTGCTCTCACTTTGTGCTCATCTCTGAAGATATTTTACATGAGTATGTTTGTTTTTGGTTTTGTTTTTTTAAGATGGCTTGTGACTTTGTATTTTAGGCTGGCCTTGAACTCACTGATAGCCAGACTGGAGCCAGACTGGCTTGTGACAGTCTTCCGGCCTCAGCCTCCTGAACGTTGGGATTATTTGTATGTGCCACCATTCCTGGCCATATGTATTTTGTTACTAGTAGTTAAACTTAGAAGTAGACACTGCAAAACAGGAACTTTTGAACAATTGACCTTGTCTGGGACATGTTAACTGCAGCTCTTCATCTCTCAAGGGTGGCAAATCTGACAGTTGTAAAGATCATTGTGAGTTATGAGTCAAATTGCTAAGGTTGGTTTTCCTTCCTTTACTGCCTCTAGGTGTATCCAGATGGTATTCGACACATACGAGCGGACAAGAGAGTTAATGAGTGGAAGACACCTGGAAAAAAAACAATTGTGAAGTGTGCTGTGAACCAGCGACAAGTGGTGATTGCCTTGACAGGAGGAGAGCTGGTGTATTTTGAGATGGATCCCGTATGTTACTTTATCATTCTCAAATAATTCTATTTGGCATAGATTTATTTTCTCCTGTCTAAATCCCATTTCAGAAACTTTCCTTTGTTCTATGTTGAAGAATATAGAGTACACTAAATTATCATGCTCAGGAAATCTCTAGTGTGGTTAAAATTTTTATTATCATATTTGAGTTTTCTTTCACACAGTCACTCAAAATGTCGTGAACAGATCACCAGTTTTACATATCTCCATTTCCCATAGACTTGGTTGGCTTACAAAATTGGTAGCACACTGAGCTTTTTCAAAAGTCTCATGTGATGTCTTATCTCAGAGACATTAATTTTGCTCACCATTAGATTGTTAAATTCAGTCTTCAAGAGATTCTTGGCAATTGATTATATAAGAGAAGTGAAAAGAGGCAAAAAGAAACTTAACAGTCTGTCTTCCATTCCTGGGTCCAGGGTTTTAGAGTGAATTGGAGCATCTAGACCTCACTTTGTCTTCCTCTTACAGTCAGGACAGCTGAACGAGTACACAGAGCGGAAGGAGATGTCAGCAGATGTGGTGTGCATGAGTCTGGCCAATGTTCCCCCTGGAGAGCAGCGGTCGCGCTTCTTGGCTGTGGGGCTGGTAGACAATACTGTCCGAATCATTTCTTTGGATCCCTCAGTGAGTCTTTATCTTTTTTTTTTTTTTTTTTTTTTTGGTACTGGGGATCAAACTCATGACCTTGCGCTTACCAGACAGGTGTTTGTGCCGCTGAGCTAAATGCCCAGCCCAGATCCCTCAGTGAGTGAGACCCTCTGTTTCAAAGGTCTTTTGGTTGGAACCTGAGCATCTGGACCCCAAGGTTTATATCCACTATGCCTCTCTTTGTCTTTTGGTCTGTCTGTCTCTTTCGCTGGCTGTGTGTGTGTGTGTCTCATTTTGTGGTGCTGGGGTCAGACCCAGGGTTCCATGCACGTTAGGCAAGTGCTTTGCCACTGAGGTATACTCCCAGCCCTGTATCTGTTATCTTCTGATTATCGTAGTAGCATACCTCAGGACACTTGTGCTGTGGTTTTGGGATGTTAATTTGAGATAACTGTTTCTTTGGCATAAACCTTGAATCTTTTTTTAAAAAAAAAACATATATAGTTAAAAAACCAATATCCCCAAGACTGGTGTTTTTGTTTTTGTTTTTGTTTTTTGTCTTTTTGAGATGGGGTCTCTCTGCAGTTCAGGCTGGCCTTGAGCTCACTTTGTAGCCCAGGCTGATCTCAAACTCTCAACAATCCTCCTGCCTCAGCCTTCCGAGTACTGGGATTACAAGGTGTGAGCCACCATACCCAGTTCCCCAAGACTATTTGTATAAAAGGAATTTTACTTGCTCACAGCTTTGACTTTCAGAAAAGAGCCCTTTACTTATTTACTTTTACCATAATTCACTTTGACAAAAGGAAGGCAAGATCCTCCGATTACTTATTCTGAGATTCAGTTTAGTAATCCACTACCCTCTGAGAACTCATTCCTGGGGTTTTCCCTGCCCACAAGAAAGTTCTTCCTTTAACCTTAGCATTAGAAGCATTAGAGTTGTGTTGGTTCTCCCCTGCCTCCTAACTGGTCACTTTCTATGTTTTCTGCCACGCAGGACTGTTTGCAACCTCTGAGCATGCAGGCTCTCCCGGCCCAGCCCGAGTCCTTGTGTATTGTGGAAATGGGTGGGACTGAGAAGCAGGATGAGCTGGGAGAGAGGGGCTCTATTGGCTTCCTGTACCTGAACATTGGGTTGCAGGTAAGAGATTCAGAGGCTCATATTGTTGGTATCAAGCCTTTTGTAGGTTTCCCTCATTTGTTTGCTGTTCACCGTGTAGTGTGTAGTTCAGGCTAGCATTACCAAACTCAGTGATGTTCCTGCTTCAGGTGGGGTTACAGTACAGTATCACATGTCGATACAGAATCAGTCACATTTGATAAAAAATGCACTGTGGTGGTGGTTCTGAGACAACTAGATGGGGTCTTCAGGAGTCACCTATAGTTCCCACAGTATTCTGATTTTTGAAATGAATGTCTCATAGTTCATAAGTGGCACTTTTAATGTTAAGGACCTGTGGGTGCTTCCTGTTATCAAAGCAGCTGAGCTCTTCAGCCAGTGAAGAGCAGAAACCTAAGGACAAGAGTATCAGTGTTCTCAATCATGCATTTTTTTTTATTTTCCTAGTGATTATTTACACAAATAAGGTAGCCAAGTACTTTTGGTTTTTAATTTTACTTTCTCATTTAGAAATTCTCATAGCACATACAGAAGTTAGAGCCTAATGGCAGTAAACCTGTTTCCTCTTTCTGGAATGTATTAAAGCAAATCAAAGTATCTATAATTACTTTATAATGTTCCTTCAACAGAAATTTCTGGGCTGGGGATTTAGCTCAGTGGCATAAGCATCTGCCTTACAAGCATACTGTCATGAGTTTGATCCCCAGTACCGGGAAAAAAAAAAAAAAAAAGAAATTTCCTTAAAGCACTAATGTATCACACCTATCAAAATTTAATAATAATTCCTGAGTATTATCTGTTGCTTTGTTGGATACATCTTAGTTTTCTCCCCCAAAACATGTTTTTATATGTGGATTCACTTATGATCTCAGTAAGAGCAGTCCACACTTTGAATTTGTTTCATGTATGTATGTATTTATGGTATCAGGGATTGAATTCAGGACCTTACCCTTGTCAGGCAGGCACTTATGCCGCTGAGCTAAAACCCTAGCCCTTACATACCTTTTTATGTCTCTCTTAAACTGACCCATCCCTATTATTACTATTACTATTTCTATTACTATTATTATTATTTATTTGAGATGGGGGGAACTGTTTACTCCCTGTTGTATCACTTTAGGAGGTACAGAATGGTTGTGCTGCTTTTAGTGACGTTGAATTGTTTGTGCTAGTTTTCTATTTTAACATTCTCTATCAACTTTTTATTTATTAGCTACTGATGTGTATTTCTTAGATTGATCATATCATTAAGGTCTGGAATATAATAGTTTTGTTTCTTTCTTTTTTTTTTTTTTTTTTTTTTTTTTTTTTTTTTTTTTTTTTTGGTACTGGGGATTGAACTCATGACCTCCCCCTTGCCAGGCAAGCACTTGTGCCACTGAGCTAAATCCTCAGCCCGATAGTTTTGTTTCTTTCAGAATTTAATTAGCCAGAGCATGTCTCTGAATACAAAATGTATGTCATTTCTTTGTTTACCCTAACTATAGTTCATATAGGAAAAGGATGTTTCTCTTTTCTCGTTTGTCCTTTTCTGGAGTTAAGGAGTTAGGACCATAACAGTGTCCCTTGGGGACTAATGAAGTGAGTTTGTTTTGTGGTACTGGACATTTAGCTGCCCAGGGCCTTTGCTCTGAGCTACATCCTCAGTTCTTTTTATCTTTTGAGACATGGTCTTGATGAATTAAGTTACCCAGGCTGCGCTCAAACTTCTCCTGCCTCAGCCTCCTGCTGGAATATATAGGCATGCATCACCATGCCTGACTTTTTTTTTTTTAAAGTAGGGTTATGAATTTGTGGGTTTTAAAATACTTGTTCTTTAAGCTAATGGCATTTTTTTTTGTTTGCTTTTAGTTTTTCTTTAGATGCTACATTCCCTCATTTTAGACAAATGTACATTCCCCCTTTGAAGTTGGGTCTTTTGTTTTAATGTGACTTGCTCTCTTTCCTTCTTTCACAGTAAGATATACCACATGCAGCTGGGACATTCTTGCCCCAGCCTTGAATCTTTTGTTCTTTGGAACCTTGTTTAGAGACCACAGTAGGTAGACCTGATTTTTTTTTTTTTTTAAGCTGTGGGTCCTTTTTTTTTTCTTTTTAAGTAATTAATTTTGTCTTTTTGAGACAGGGTTTCATTATGCAGCTCAGGCTGGCCTTGAACTCACTTTGTAGCCAGAATGGCCTTGAAGTCACAGCAGTTTTCCTGCCTCAGCCCCCCAAGTGCTGGAATTACAGGTGTGGGCCACCATGCCTGGCACTGTTTTTAAATTATGGGAGAAAGGTATAGTACCCATAGTTAAAACAAATGTATAGGACATAATAGAAATAAATGTTCTCAGTAGATGCTTAGTAGCTATTTAAATAGTGAGGTAACAAATGAATGGCTGAATATTAGGATTTTTCTGTTAAACCATGCAGTAATTCCCCTTTGTCTTCAAAATAATTATTTGAAAGGTTTCCTTACCATAACTGATAAGCTCCCATTACTGAGCAGTCTTTATCCATTTTTCTCTTGATTAGAACGGTGTGCTGCTGAGGACTGTCCTAGACCCTGTCACTGGAGATCTGTCTGATACTCGCACTAGGTACCTGGGATCCCGTCCCGTGAAGCTTTTCCGAGTTCGGATGCAAGGCCAAGAGGCAGTAAGTAATAGAAGGGACAGGCAGCACATTGAGATGTTATTGACACCAGCTGAAAAAAATCTCTTTGTTGTGTAAGCTTTGCTTTCACTAGTTTATGAACTATCTTAAATTTCCTTCAGGTGGGAAGTCAATTCTGTAACTTAGAGCTAACATGGGTTCCATGGCTCTGTGTCATGATTTGGTTTTAGAAAAATTTGGATGTTGATCACTTTCCTCTTTAGGCTAAAGAGGGCTAGGAATAACTGGAAACCTCATCCAGGTTACCACTCAGCTACGAATAATCTTACCGTGTTTACTCCAGGCAAATAGCAAAGTCATGATTTACTACCTATTGTGAAGAAGACGGAAGCATTGCTGTCTTGTTTTTGTTTTTGTTTTGTTTTTTTAAGTAGGAAAGGTTTATTTCAGCTCTTGGTTTGTAGAGATTTCAGTCATTAGTCACTGGCTCCAAGGCAGGGCGGCATGGCAAAGGAGAAACAATCTATGACAAGGTAGGCAGAAAAAAGCAGTCTGTCTTTGGTAATTAAGAATATTAGCATTGCTGGCTGCTGTGGTAGCTCTTCAGTATTGTAGCTGTCCAGTCTTGAGGTTGTGTTCTTGTTTCATACAAGTGGAAACAAAGCTTGAAGAGATGGAGTCAGCCTAGAGCATGTTGTTGGGAGCATGTACTTGTAGCATACTGCCTTTTATCAGCCTCCTTGTCTTATGGTGACCTTTTAGGGTCTTCAGTCTGTGAAGTATCCTGTGGGCTGAAATTTGCAGTTAAAAAGCCTGGTATAGTGGTGCACACTTGTTATCCCAGCACTTGGAAGGCTGAGGCATGAGGATTGTCTTGAGTTCGAGACTATCCTGTGCTACAAAGGCTCAAGGCTAGCCTGAATTGTATAGTGAGACCTTGTCTCATAAATGGACCCCCCCCCCCGCGCTCCCCCCCAAAATATTGCAGTTAGGGCATTTAGTCAGTGTGTCCTGTTTGCATTTTCCCTAAGCTTATTTGACATACTTTTCTCTCTTTAGGTATTGGCCATGTCAAGCCGCTCATGGTTGAGCTATTCTTACCAATCCCGTTTTCACCTCACCCCCTTGTCTTATGAGACCCTGGAGTTTGCATCTGGCTTCGCTTCTGAGCAATGTCCTGAAGGCATTGTGGCCATCTCCACCAACACCCTGAGGTGGGTAAGCCCTGTTTTGGGAACCCAGCCTTTCTGCCAAAAGCTTAACCTGTGATTCTGCCAGTGGTGGAAGAGGTTTAGAGAGATACGAGAAAGCCAATTTTTCACCATGAGAGGAGTGTGTTGCAATTGAAGCTTCATTTGGCTCAGGATTTAAATAAGTGGGAGCCAAGTTTCGGTGTTTGGAGTTTAGCGTCTGTTTAGAATTTCAGGGCCAAGATGTAATACTTACCAGTATAGTCTAGTCTTGAGAGTTAAGATTTTTATCTTCCAATGAAAGACCAGTGCCACTGAATTAGTTTTAGAACAAGTGTTGGATTACTGATAACATTTTCTTAGTCATGTTATTTACAACATTACATCTTTTAACCTGAGTATGTTATTTAGACCGTTTGTAAATTGGCAGAATTAATAACACTGACAATTTTGACTCCTGTTTGAAGTTGTTCAACCATGGTTATAACTGTGGGTTGTTCATGATGAAACTTACCACAGTCTCTTGATAAGTTATTGACCATTGCTTATGAGGGGAACTTGTTTGTGCAAAAGAGCTTTCAGTATGTTTTTGCAGCTTTTGTCTTCTCTGTCTCCAACTTTCAACACCAGTTTTTAGTTCCTGAATGAGTAACCTGTTAACTCCTTTGTCTCCTAGAATTTTGGCATTGGAAAAGCTAGGTGCTGTCTTCAATCAAGTAGCCTTTCCACTACAGTACACACCCAGGAAATTTGTCATCCACCCTGAGAGTAACAACCTTATCATTATTGAGACGGACCACAATGCTTATACTGAGGCCACAAAAGCTCAAAGAAAGCAACAGATGGCAGAGGTGACACGTGATCTTCAGGGCTTCAGTTAAAAGGGTTGTAGAAAAGTTTAAATGGTCATAATCATTGATTATTTTTCAAAATCTAGAGCTGGGGACATAGTTCAGTGGTAGCGCACTTGCATAGCATGCACAGGGCCTGAGATTCATTCCCAGCATGGCAGAATGGAAGACCTCAGGCTCTTTTCAGCTCATTTAAGTGGCGTCCTTCCCCCGGGTTCCTGGTTTTAGATGCTTTGTTGTGATTTGGGATTAAGCACTAACTTGTGTTAATCAGAATTCAACTCCTTTCCTGGAACAGAGCCCTTGAGCTTCCATATAGGTTTCATTGGGTATTTCCTGGGTTTGAGCCCAGAGCAGAGTGTGTTCAGGGTCCCCACAACACCAGGTCTTTCCAGAAGCCATTTCCCAGGAGGAACTAGAGCCACAACTCAGTTGAACTAAATCCACCGAGGGAAATCGGATGGGCTAGGTTTTGAAAAATGGGGTTTTCATTTTCATGTTTTTCAGACCAGTAATCCAGTATTTGCCACGGGTGATAATAGGTTTGTTTTTTGTTTTTGTTTTTGTTTTTGTTTTTTTGTACTGGGGATCAAACTCACACCAGGCAGGTGCTTGTGCCGCTGAGCTAAACCCCCAACCTGATACTAGTTCTTTTTTTGTTTTGTTTTTGAGACAGGGTCTCTCTATGCAGTTCAGGCTGGCCTTGAACTCACTTTGTAGCCTAGGCTGGTCTCGATTTGCAACGATCCTTCTGCCTCAGCCTCCCAAGTGCTGGGATTACAGGCATATGCCACCAGGCCCGGCTTGGTACTAGTTCTTCTGGCATTTTCTTCTCAAGTAGAAGAGGCCGTATCTGGTTTTCTGATAAGTGATATTTCTTCCCCATGTGTTGTACCTCTTTCCCCTGAATTTTTACTTTAGACAGTCCTGGTTTTGAGTTTGCTGCTGTACATATTGAGTGCCCCTTGCAGTGTTCTGCTACTTGCCATCTTTACACCTCTCAACAACTTACTCAAATGGTCTTGCTCTTTGGGTTTAGGAAATGGTGGAAGCAGCAGGAGAGGATGAACGGGAGCTGGCTGCAGAGATGGCAGCAGCATTCCTCAATGAAAATCTCCCTGAATCCATTTTTGGAGCTCCCAAGGCTGGCAATGGGCAGTGGGCGTCTGTGATCCGGGTGATGAATCCTATTCAGGGAAATACACTGGACCTTGTCCAGCTGGAACAGAATGAGGCAGCTTTTAGGTAAGGAGCCCAGGGTACAGGGTTTGCTGGGTGAGACCCAGGAGTTGTTTGGCTTTTGACTGATGCTTGACTGTTGTTCTCTGCAGTGTGGCTGTGTGTAGGTTCTCCAACACTGGTGAAGACTGGTATGTGCTGGTGGGTGTGGCCAAGGACCTGATACTGAACCCCCGATCTGTGGCAGGGGGCTTTGTCTATACTTACAAGCTTGTGAACAATGGGGAAAAACTGGAGTTTTTGCACAAGGTAGGAACCTGGCATTGATTACCTTGTAGCCTTAGCCCTACTCAATTCTGTCTTTCGCTGAACTTGAGGCTCAACTCACTGGTTCTAATCCATTTCTTAACAGCATATGGGAGATGCTGGGGCCTTCATGCTTCAGTGATACTCTAGTGCCAACTGCCACAGGAGGCCTGGGTGCTAACCACTCACCTGTGTCTTCCAGAGCAGACAGCAGCTTGTGACTGAAATTCAGCAGTGTGAAAGAATTAATCCTCTCTGTTCCTATGAAATAGGTACAGTTACTGTTTCATAGGAACAGAGAAGATTACTGTTTCAGTGGAACAGAGCTTCAGTATGGGAAGATCAGAGTATTTCTGAAGATGATGGTGATGGTTGCATAGCAGTGCAGATATATTTAATGACACTGAACTGTGAACTTAAAAATGACCAAGCACATGCTTCCTTCAGCCTAAATGTAAGGGAATGTCCCTAGAAATTAATTATCTCACAGGCTGTTCTTTGTACTAAACTTACTATCTCTTCCTGAGGGCTAAGGTGTCACTTTTCACTAAGAAACTGTTACTTAGATGTTGCAGCTCACTGTTTTGTGGTGCCACTTAAACCTAGCACAGGCTCTGAGCAGCATTTATTAGGATTTTTTTCTCACTTACAGCCTTGGTCCATTTGCTGGGTGAAAGGCTTTGTGTAGGACATTTACTTGAATATGCTCTCTCACTGAGACTGTTGTATGTGTGGTTTATTTCTCTGATGAGCAAAATAGGAGGATCTCTTCTCTTTTTTCTGACAGGTACCTGTAGAAGCAGCTGCTTGTCGGTCAAGAGAGTAGGATCAGTGTTTGGCTATGTGTGCAGGTAGTTGCATAACCTGTTTTTCTTCTCACAGACTCCAGTGGAAGAGGTCCCTGCTGCCATTGCTCCATTTCAGGGGAGAGTGCTGATTGGAGTGGGGAAGCTTTTGCGAGTCTACGACCTGGGGAAGAAGAAGTTACTGCGAAAGTGTGAGAATAAGGTAAATGTGCTGGTGGTGGGGCAAAGATCTAGCTAATAAGGCATGAGTGGGCATTAGCGTGGTGGTGGGCACTGATTCTTAAAAAATCATGCCTGCCTGGCAAGCACAAGGTCCTGAGTTTGATTTCTGGTACCCAAAAACAAAAAATTGTGATTTTATTAGGACCATGTATTTCCCCAATTCTAACCACAGAATTAGGCCTTTTAGTTTTGCTTTAGAAAGGTAGAAGTAGATCACATTTCTCAGCTTCTTTAAACCAGGGTTAGAAATTTAACTGTAAAGGTTGAGCGTATATTTCCACTATATTTGAAAAATAGCTCTTTTTCTCACCTTTTAAGTGTTTATTTTTATTTTTATTTATTTTATTTTTTGAGATTGGGTCTCACTGTGTATTTCAGGCTGGCATTGAACTCATTATGTAGTCCAGGCTTGTGCTGAACTTACAGCTATCCTTGCCCAGCATCGCAGTGCAGGGATTGCAGGTGTGCCCCATCATGCTGATCAATTTATTGTTTATTTTTGTTTATTTCTTTGTCTTTATGAGACAGGGTTTTGCTCAGCAGTTCAGGCTGGCTTTGAGCTCACTTTGCAGCCCAGGCTGATCTTGAACTTGAAATGATCCTCCTGCCTCAGCTTTTCAGGTGCTAAAATTACAGGCTTGTGCCACCATGTCTGGCTAGCAATTTATTGTGACTGGTATTCTTTGCTGTGTGCTATAGTTTGTTTGTTACAGTAGGAGAAAGCTGTGGGTGTCAAATTCCAGGATTATACCCATTGCTGTCCTTGTTTTTCCCCAGCATATTGCCAATTATATATCTGGAATCCAGACTATTGGGCACAGGGTAATTGTGTCTGATGTTCAAGAAAGTTTCATCTGGGTTCGCTACAAACGTAATGAGAACCAGCTCATCATCTTTGCTGACGACACCTACCCGAGATGGGTCACTACAGCAAGTCTCCTGGACTATGATACTGTGGCTGGGGCAGACAAATTTGGCAACATTTGTGTGGTGAGTTAATGTTGTTTCCTTGGAATTAATTAGGTGTAGAAAAGCTCAGTTTGTGCTGTTGATAAAGTCAAGGAGCTGGCATGATGATCTTTATTGTGGGATGTTAAAAGTAAGGGTATTTTAAAAAAAAAGTAAGGGTATTAAATTCAGTAATGATGGGTTTCACTTGAACTAAAGGCTAGTTTTTGTTTTTCCCTCTTGCTGAAATCTTGGCTTGTCTTTTAAGTTCAAGCTGCTTTCTCCTGTCTGTGTTCTTTGGTCTGGTTTTGCTCTTGGCTGTGCTGTACCCTTGCATGTGGCTTAGTTCTCTTGAGAGAACTAAGAACTCCTCAGAACAAGTATAGAAGGCTTGGGCTTGGGCCTCTATCTAGGTAGTGTCCCTCTTTGCTTGAAAAGACGTGTGGCAAGTACTGCTTGGTAACCCAGGTGAGCAGGTGCAGATTTCCCTCTGATTTATGTCACTTTTGTAGGTGAGGCTCCCACCTAACACTAATGATGAGGTGGATGAAGACCCCACAGGAAACAAAGCACTGTGGGACCGAGGCTTGCTGAATGGTGCCTCACAGAAGGTAAGATTGCTTAAAGGGAAGAAGGGAAAGACTCTTGGAGTCCCTTCCCTGTTGTCCTCACTGGAGAAGGTTTTTAGTGAATTACCCACAGTGCACGTAACTGTGCTATGCCCTCCCCTAACCCCGAAATCCCTAAGCTGCTAATATGAAGGCCCGTAATGGATAAGTACTAGATTTCATAATGCCCATATCACTGTCCCATTTAGTACATTTTCTGAGACATTCTGTTAATAATGAGTGTAAAAATCTCTTTGGAGAGTAGTGTGGTCCTCAGAAAGGAGGTCTGTGAGGTTCACTGCCAGCACCAACCATCTGTTCCCTGGGTCCTAACTTCACTCTCCTGTAGGTAGGTGGTGGTTTTGGATGTTTATCTTTGGACTTTTAAAAATAGATCTGTTTTAGAGAACAAATAATAGTAGCTATTGTAATTGTTTTTCAGATGTTTTCTGATACATTAAGCTGCAAGTATACGTAATTTTTAAAGCTCAGTAATTTTTGGATTTTAAAGATGGTGGAATGTATCTGGAAACACTGCTTGCTCTTGGGAATGAACCAGAACAGCTTCTTGGGGCACTCACAGTCACCACACTGTTTTCCACATGCAGGCAGAAGTGATCATGAACTACCATGTTGGGGAGACAGTGCTGTCATTACAGAAGACCACGCTGATCCCTGGAGGCTCAGAGTCACTAGTCTATACCACCTTGTCAGGAGGAATTGGCATCCTTGTCCCATTCACATCCCATGAGGTGAGAGTCCCTACATGTCTTGGTTACTTTTCTCGTTGTGACAAAATACCTGATGCTCAAAATGAAGGAAGGAGAGGTTTATTTAGCTTACAGTTTTTGGAGGTTTCAGTCCATACTCGACTGGCTCAAAGGCAGGGTGGTCTAACTCTTCATGGCAGCCGCAAGCAACAGGAGTGAACAGAGTTTTTTTTTTAAAAAAAAGGAAAAGCTTGCCCTCTTCCCTCCCTTATAGTTATGGTGGGTCCCCACCCCTTGGTAGATGCAGCACTCATACCGCCAATCCCAGTGCTAGGCAATGAACCAATCACAAATACTTAATTCAGCTATCTCCATGATTTCGTGAGGCTTGGGAAGTGGTTTCTTGGTGCTGAATCTACCTACAAGATCAAGTCCCATCTGTCCTCACTTGTAAATTAGGAGTATTCTAGAAATTGTATAAAGTGACTGTTAAAAGTCCAGAGGAGATAGTAATCCTGAGTGCATTTGCCTCAGAGAGTGGTCATTCATCTATATTGCCCTAGTTCTGATGGAGGTAGAGGGTTATCCTAAGCCCAGAGCCTGAGTGAAGTGCCACAATGTGGAATAGTGGGATTATCAACCCTGGAGTAATCAGTACCTCATGGAATCAGTTGTAGGATTGGCTAAATTTGGTTTGTCCCAAGAAATCTGGATCAGGACTCTGACCTCAGAGGTCATTTTTTGCATATGACATTCTCCCTTATACTATACATGTGGTTACTCTTTGAGTTTTAGCTACTCTGCTTAACAGAAGTTACTTACCTGTGACCATCAGAAGAATGGTCAGATATTAGATGTTTATTATCTGCTGGTATCAGTGATTTGTCTGTTCCCTGTGCTTTGGAAACTATAGAGAAGTTGAGATTTTTTTTTTTTGGTCATTTTGAGAGAAAGTCTTGCTATAAAGTTCAGGCTGGCCTTGAACTCACTTTGTAACCCAGGTTGGCCTCACACTCACAGCAGTCCTCCTGCCTCAGCCTCCTGAGTATTGGGATTTTTGTCTTTCTGAGACAGGTCTTGCTGTGCAGTTCAGGCTGGCCTTGAATTTGCTGTGTAGTACAGTGATCCTATCTCAGTATCCCAAATGCTGAGATTACAGATACAGATACGTACCACTACACCTGGCCTTTTTAGGTTACGTTTTGGAGACAGGGTCTTGTATGTTGTTGGTCTTGAACTCACTGTAACCCAGGCTGGCATGAAACTTGTGGCCCTCCTGCCTCATCCTCCTGAGTGCTGGGATTATAGGTGTACACTACCACATCCATCTGAGAACACTTTTTATAAAATAAACCAGTGATATATTCTGTCTTTCTGTCTGTCTTTCTGTCTGTCTTATCTTTCTGTCTGTCTTGTCTTTCTGTCTGTCTGTCTGTCTGTCTGTCTGTCTTGTCTTTCTGTCTGTCTGTCTGTCTGTCTGTCTTTGCCAGGGATGGAACTCACGACCTCGTGCTCCAAAGCAGGTGCTTGTGCCACTGAGCTAAATCCCCAGCCCTATTCTTTGTTTCTTTCACCAGGACCATGACTTCTTCCAGCACGTAGAAATGCACCTGCGGTCTGAACATCCCCCTCTCTGTGGGCGGGACCACCTCAGCTTTCGCTCCTATTATTTCCCCGTTAAGGTAGGTGGGGGGAATCTGGATGGGAAAGGATAACTCTATTCCCCTCTGCCTTTATCTGTGGGCCTCTGTTTCTTAAAAGAGCAGTCTTGAGGGGAGGAGCAGCAAAGAGGAGTGGGTTGATGGAGGCAGTGATGGACACATGAGCTTAGTGATACTGCAGGACCTCTCCCTGCAGGACGGATCAGAGAGGAAAAACTGCACTAGATTTTGGCACTCTGAAAACTGGTTACTCAGTGTCAGCTTAGAATTTCTCCTTCACTGTACAAATGGGGTTCAGTCACCTAGAGAGAGTATAAAAAGCTTCCCACAGCTGCTACTTTGGTGTGTACCCTTTTCTTTGGATGTCAAACTTTTTTCTCCTCTGTGTCTTAGAATGTGATTGATGGAGACCTCTGTGAACAGTTCAACTCTATGGAGCCCAACAAGCAAAAGAATGTATCTGAAGAACTGGACCGAACTCCACCTGAGGTGTCCAAGAAGCTTGAGGATATCCGGACTCGTTACGCCTTCTGAGCTGTGTACTCTGTAGGGCTTGCTCTAGAGACTGTGTGTGTTTGCATTGCCTCCCCCCACCCTAACCAGGCTTCTGCCCTATGGCAAGACAAAGGTGACTGGATAGTTAAGACTGCAGTGTCAATGCTAGTAGCTCTTTCAGCCTCATCTCTTCCCTTGGAATGACTGACTGACTGACCAATTGGTTCCTTCTAAAATGGGCACTGAGATTCGCTGTCTTCTCCCTGCCTAGTACATGAGACATCACTCCAGTCTCCAGTATGGAGCATGAGGCGCCCTCTTCCTGTAGCTATCCTGCATTGATACTTCTTGTCTACTTTTGTACACAATCTTCATTTTTAACTGGTTTTCTTGTAAATACAGTTTTGTACAATGTTATTTTGCAGGAGGACAACAAGCTATGGTGGGACCAGGCTGGATGCAGTAAGGTTCCTAAGTTCTGCTTTGGAACTAACCTAGAAATACAAACCTGGTTTTCAAGGTGGCTGCTATCTGTTGTATCTTTTTCTGGGTATGAGAATTCAGGCTGGAGATTTAAGCCTCTTTTTTCTGCCTTCCAGGAACCTCTTTGGACTTTTTTTTGGTGTAGAGAATCAAACTCAGGATCTCATGCTTGCCAGGCAGGCACTGTATCACTGAGCTACAGCCACCATGCTCTCTTTGAACTTATGGCACCCTGTGGCCTCCTGTCATTGGCTGCATAATTGTGGTGCTTTGACCTCTCCTGGTTCCTCGCTGTGCAGATGAACTTTGAGCTGACTAACCGTGTAGACATCTCCTGCTATTGCCACTTATGTGAGGTAGCTGATACTTCTCCCTCCATCTCAGCTCCTTTTTCACTCTTGAGTTCTTGGAGTGATGGGTTTAGAATGATGTTTCCTTCGCTTCCATGGCTCCATGCCCTATGACCACTTGGACAAGTCAGTAAATACAGACGGACCCTGGTACTAGCCTGCCCTTGGGAACAGTGAGTGTGTGGGGGCCCTATTGAGAGGTAATGGGTAATGGGGCGGGGGGAGGGAGTTTGCACAGCATACATCTTAGCCTTGTGCCAGAGGGCTTTGGTGAGTGTAAGGGAGCACTGAGCCTGCTGACCGGAAGTGACCCACTTTCAGAAATGTTCTAGCCCACGCCTGGAAATTCCTCCTGCCTGACTGTGGGAAGCGCTAGTGTTTTCAGCAGTCCTTCGGTGCATTGAACCCAAAGAAACCTGAGCTCACTACTATTCTCAGTACTTTACAGAGTAAAATAACTGTTTTATCTGCCTCTGCTCAGCCACCTAAATGGGCAGATTCTCTTTAGCTGACAGTTGCTGGGAATCAGGAATAGAGGTGATTTGACACAGCCTCTGAGGAGCCCACAGTCCAGCATAGAGGTTTCCTGATGCCGTCCTCTGGAACTGAGTCTCCGTTTAATTGTGATTTGGTTATAGAGTAGTCAGTAGAAACTTAGATTTGGCCAGGAATTGAGTCCCTAAATAACATACTTTTTTCCTTTTCTTTTTTTGTTCTCACTTAGCTCATGGATTTGCATAGGAGATGGAACTTCTGAATTGCATTTGAAAATCCTAATTTTTCCCTAAGGCCCTAAATCTGTTCTGCCAAATTGATGCTGACATGCCATTATCTGAGGCACTCAGCAGGATTGAACAGTGGCTCCTTGTTCCTAGCCTCGTTCATACTCAGGTTTGACAGGAAGAGTTTATGGAGCCAAGTGTGGTGGCACACACCTATAATCGCAGCATTTGGGAGGTTGAGGCAGGAAAATTGCTGAGTTTGAAGGTAGCCTGTAAAACAGGACAAGACCCTGTCTCCAAAAACAAAACAAAACAAAAACCACCAGTTTTTAAAACCCAGAATTGTCCCATTGAACTTCCTCTGCACTCTGTCCATCAGTGTGCTTGTCCTTCTCCAGAGGAAGGGCTCTGGCAAACGACATTTCTGGAGTGCCAGCAGCAGGAATGAGGCTTGAATATGTTGAGTGGAAGAATCTTGTTCTCATGACCTACAAAAGGTGTTTAACAAATATTTAGCCATTGGATGGGGCCAGAGTATAAGTTCCATCTGTGTAGCTGGTGAGAGGACCTAATTGGTTCGTTTGGCTAGATTGAAGGACCAGGTAAATAGGACACTGTCTCCAGCCTTGCAAAACTCACCAGGCTGCTCAGAAACTCAAAAGGGAGGGTGATCTTACAACCCCAAGGTCTGCCCTTGGTTGGGTTTGCTCCCACCTTGCTTCTCTGCTCAGCCTCTGTGACTTGGATCTGAGAGAGGACCACAAAGTTTTCAGCTGTCTCAGCTTTCCCCTGACCTTAGGGGCAGAGGTTCTGCAGATGTTCTTTCCTTTGGAAGATCTCTTGCCAAGAACAGCATTCCTTGAGGGGAAGGGGTTCGAGCTGAACTGTGGCTGGAATGTTGCTTTTCTTGGTTTGTGTAAATGCATTGCTGGCAGGACAACTGCTCAGGCTGGGAAAGGCACTCAAAGCCTGCCGTCTCACAGAGACAGTGCTAGGATCCAGGATGCGGCCGCTCATGACCACAGCCAGAAACACTGAGGCATTTTTCCGATGGGATCAACCTGGCTTTCAAATTTCTTTCAGTTCCTAAATTCTGCTTTCTATTTGAAGTGAAAATGTTTGCATGAGTCACTTGTCATTTGCATGTGAAATACTGTATGTACATATTTTAAGCGTATTGCACCCTTAAAATTAATTTTCAAGGGCTGGCTGTATCCACACTTCAGAAGAAATATCTCTCTTGCTGAAACCAAGGCTTATCCAAAAAAGTAATGTAGGGGGAACAGATGACTCTGGTAGGAACATGGTAAATACTGCTTCACTGTGGGTGGTTTATATTTGGAGACCTTCGAGTCCAACATGGAGGGCTCGTGTGACATTTGGGTGAACTGAAATCAGCAGGTACAGACAACACAGCGGCTGAAGTATTCCCGCCACTGTCTGAACCAGTACAAGTGAGAGCTCTTTGTTGAGAAGCCGTGTTGCCAGCCCCTGGAAGAGCGTATTCACCGAGCACACCTCTGCCCCCCAAGTTCTGCTGTGTTGCAGAGGTCAGATAAGGCTGATAACCTGGCAGTCACTGTCCCTCTGAGACGGTGATCGAGCCGGGTCAGAGCACACAGCAGTGAGTTTCAGAAATGCTGGGCGCCCATATCTGAGTAACTCAGAGCAAACAGCACAGCCCTAGACTTAGGGAAAATCACAAGATATTGGTTCTTAAAAATTGGAGAGAGGAGGTAGGATTTCAGATCAGGAATTGGTAGGAAACAACAGTGGCTCTCACCCCAGCTGGACATTAGAACTGTCTGTATCAGAATAGACTCCTGGTCCCTGCTCAAAAGTTTCATGATGCCAGGTGTGCACACTTGTAGTCCCAGCACTCAGGAGACTGAGGCAGGAGGATGAGTAGGCTACATAGTAAGCTTGAGACCAACCTGACCTCAAAAAACCAAAACAATTTCATGATTGAGGATTTCTCCATGACTCACTGATCAGACATGGAAATCACAAGTTGTAACGGAGAGGGAGGGAACATTGCTGTTTGTTCAAATTGAATCAAATGTTATCAATGAAAACCAAGTTTGGAACTTCTGGTTTTGGAAAAGAGGCTGGGAGAACCCATCTGCAAGTAGCTGAAAGGTGGTGTTCATTACCATTGACCCCAGCTTACCCCATATCCAGCTACTCTGTCTACACCTTCAGGTTCTGGAACCAGAGGCAAGCACTTCTCAGCTCCTAGCTCTGCCTGCTGGCCAGAGTCTAATCCTCACACTCTCAGTCCCACCCAGTAAAACTCACCCCTTTCTCTGACTACAAATAGAATCTTGGAATGAGATCCTCATCTTTTGATGAGGATGTCTGGGGAGTTTCACAAGGTACATTTGGGCCATGAATATATGAAAGCTACTAATGTGTGACAGTCTCTCAAGAAGTCTTGTCACTGGGTTATGAGCATGCATTGCTGTTAGAAGGGTGCTGAGGACTCACCTTTACAGAGCTGATGCTGTAACTGGAGGGAGGAGCTTTACCACGTAAGTCAGAACCATCACTTCATAGGCCAAGCACTGGGTGCCCGCCTCTAAGCTGGATCTGAGTTTCCTATGTCAAGTGTGTGAAGTGAGACTGACCTGGGGCATGGTAACAGGAGACTGCCAAATGTCAGGGTGGGAGGGTCTGAGGGCGTGGTGCTGGGACACCGTAAATACCTCCATCCTGTGCCACTGCACTATATGGGGTGCTTTGGAAGGCATCATCCCAAGCCAATAGGCGCTAAGGGCCACAGTGGCATTTGACACGGCTTCTGTGAATCCCCTGGCTGTGTCCCCATCTCCTCCCCCTCTGCCCTCCCACGAGCTGCCTGAATCAGCCTTGGCAGAGCTCCTCAAGGGCTGCATGGAGGCTGTGGCCCAGTGGCCATTGCTGGGGGCAGGGGTGGGGACTTGGCTGGGCATATTCCAGCGTGGGCAGATTGTCCTGTTGTAAGTTCAGGGAATCCAGTTTTCTCCATCTAATTAAGAGCATTTCTTAACAAAAACAAAAACCAGCTTACATTCGTTGACATTTAGAATGTCTTGATGCAGCCCAGCATTCCTGCATGTGGTGCTGGACCCCTAACGGGGAGTTCTGTGCTTGTGTTCAGGACAGTTCTTGGATAGTTTGGACACAGCCCCCCAAGCTCCATTGTGGTTGACTGCCCCTAAGTACTCTAGATATGGTCTAGGGAAATTGCAGAGCTTGCTGTGAAAACTCAAGAGTTTGTGGTGCAATGCCTGTGGGTCCCACAGAACCCAGTTACTCTGACCCAGCTAAGGAGTGTGCCCATGTCTTGGTGTGGCTGAGTGACGGCACCCACCGGGCTTCCCACAGGCCTGTGTCTGAGGCTTCGGGGTTACATCTCAACAGCCAATTGTGGAATCGGGTAAGATATGTGACCAGCCTGTAGAATGGTAGTCGGGTCCTATCTTTGTCCTCAGCTGTCATGGAAGGTATCAGAGAAAGACCTTCCTCACCTGATGCCCCTGGATGCACTGATGCACTCTACAAATTTTACATCAGCCATCTGCAGCTCTGTGATAAGGGTTTTGTTTTGTCAGGGCCCTGTGTTCCCCATGGGCCAGGCGGGCCTTTGATACAGCACTTACTGCCCGCCAGGAAGCCAGCGTTGGTTTCAGGGGGACCCCTGCCATGCCCAGCCATGGTCAGAGCTGTCCGCTGGCTGCTCTCTGGGTTTGATCCTTTCTGCTCTGAAGCAGGCTGGGGCCACGTGGCCCCGCCCCGCCCTTACTGGCTCCAGTTCTGGTCTAGTTGGAGCGGCAGTGGCTTGCGTCCCAGTCGTCCCCTCAGGAAGCCTGCAAGTGGGCTGGGACAGCCGCAGCCTTTTCTGCCTGGCGTCCACAGTCCCACAGCCCCTAGGCACGTGCCTCGGGCCCTGGGGCCCCTTAAAGCCACCCGCAAGCCTTAGAAGACTGTGTCCTGGCCTTTGAGCAGGTGAGTGCGGTTTTCTGTCACAGGGGGCTTACCCTCCCGCCTGACGCCTTGCTTCCCCTCACCAGTGGGGCAGCCAGACTGGAGCTAGACTTGACAGATGCAGCCAAGAAGCTCGGAAGGACGTCTCGGGGAGTGGTGTGAATTACCCACTCTGGGCTTCATTTTTTTAACCACTTCTAAAGCCTTTGCTCAGCCTGGGCAACTTAGACTTTATCTCAAAACAACAAAATAAATGAATAAATAATAATAGCTTTGGTTGTAACTCAATGCAAAGCTCTCTGAGTTCAATCCCCAGTACTCCATTACCACCAAAAATAATTTTTTAAAATTATTATTAAATTCTTTAAAAGAAGTGGGGAGCCAGGTATGGTGGTATATGTCTGTAACCCCAGCACTGAGGAGACTGAGGCAGGACAGCTGTGAATTTGAGGGCAGCCTGGGGTACGGAGATCCTGTTTAAAAAATTGATAAACTAAAAGCAAAGGGGAAAATAGCATAGGTAAACCTTCCTTGTTCATGCAATATTTTTGAAGTAAAAAAATGAAGTGTTTTGCTTTTATACTGTTTAATTTTAAATGCACATAAAGTGACTATAAGTCATGTTTAAGGTCCACATAATATTTACCACATTATCAAACGCACCTCAGGATACCCTTGTCCTTTAATTGCAAAGTTGGATTGTTTCCAGAGGCTTTTGAAATTAATAATTTAATTTCTATGGACAATTCTGTGAATGCAACTTTTTTTTCCTTTTTAGTTTTGCTGAGTTTTTCCCCTCTCCCTGGAGTATATTCCCCATCCAGAATAAATACTTGGAGCAAAGAGCAAGAACGTTTTTGTAGCTACTCTCTTGTTACATCAGGCTGAACTCACTAATGAGAATTACAGAGCTAATTTACTAATTTCTGGGACTTTGGTGGTAGGATGGGGTGGGTGCATGTTCTTTGGAGTCTTTCAGGAAGGGGGAGAGGCAGTCTGGCATAGTGGTTTGCAGCTTGCATACAGTAACTGTCTGATCTCTATAATTTCCAGTGCCTCAATTAGCTCCTGGGTAAAGGGTATGAAAACATCTCTGGGATGTTGGGAGAAAGAGACGGTGTGTGTGCATCTAGGTCTGCTGCTTAAGAAAGCAGCCAGGGGAGAGCCCCAGGCTGGGAGGAGTTTCCCGAGGGTGGCAGCCTGGGGCTTTCCCAGGCCACTGTACAAGCCAGCAGAATGAGGAGGTCAAAAGTACCTTGTTCCCCAGCCTTGTGGGACCTGGATGAGCGCTGTCACCATTTATTAGCAGACCTGTTGACTAGGCCCCTCCCCGTCTTGAGGTTGGAGGGAGGACTGGCCCTCAGGATCAGGCCTCCTTGGGGGACCCCAGGCTCTCAGTAGGGACACCACCCTTCCCATCTTTCAGGCACCTCACCTTCCTCAGCACAGATGTAACATTCCTGGGTAGAGTGAGAAATCCCAGAAAGTCTGGGTGACCTTTCATTCTCCACCCTGCTGCCACTGTGGTAGAGCTGTTAGTACCACACACATGGCTACAGCAAGATGTGCTCAGGCCCTGGAGCCAGTGGGTCTGGAATCCAAACCCGGCTGTGCCCGTCTCACCTGTGAGCATCACTGTTCTATAAGCTTCCATTTCTTTTCTTTTTTCTTTGTGTGTGTGTGTGTGTGTGTGTGTGTGTGTGTGTGTGTGTGTGTGAGACAATCTCACTATATAGGCTGGCTTTGTAACTCAGACTGGTCTTAAACTTGCAATGATCCTCCTGCCTCAGCCTCCCAAGTGCTGGGATTACAGGAGTGTGCCACTATGCTTGGCTCCATTTCTTCATCTGTGAAAGGGACATGTCAACATCTGTGTCATACAATCACATGACACATCTGGCACGTAGGGGCATGCTACCGTGAGAGACTGTGGCTATGGGAGCCAGGGAGAGGGCTGTGAAGACAGCCTCCCTCCTCTTGGAGTAGGCATGCACCCCATCCTGAGAGAGTGGGGCCAATGACCTCATTGGTGGGGCATTCAGGAAAGGGCTCCATGCTGGGGAAGGGTGAGGAGCTCCACAGGGCTGCAGGCCGAGGGAAGGGAAAGAGAGCGTGGGATGAAAGGAGAGAGGTCGCTGAGCCTACAGTGCAAAGAACCTTGAAGGTCAAGTGGGAACTGGGACTTGATGTCAATGATGTTTAAGCAGGCTGAGATTCTGTGCTGGCAACTTCGGTTAGGGAGATAATGTTAGGGGCCTGGTATCCTCGAGCCTTCTACGCTATCTCAGGAGCTATGGTGGCACCTGAAATAACACTAGAGCCTGGGATCTTCAGGATAGGCCTGGTGCAGGAGTAGGGGGCCCTAGCTTCGGGCTGCCAGCTCAGCCACTGAGGGCAGGGATCTCTTCCCTGGCCTGATGAGGGCTTAGGACAATTAGGTTTGATGTAGATCTTTGTGCCTAGAGGTTTTAGAATGTCTCTGGAGGTGACAGCTGCCCCCACCCTGTCTCAGCCCCTGTGCCTGAGACAATATTGTCCCATAGTCTTCCCCGACACGGCCTTGGGTGGAAGAGGCATCTAGTCAGGAGTGGGGAGTCTGGCCCTTTGGGCTTGAGGGCGGCTCCCTGGAAGTCTGAGAACCATGGCCTCCAAGGGTTCCTGGGCCCCTGCTCACCTCCATGATTGTGTGTGACAGCCATGTGCTGCAGTTGTGAGGTGCCGTCCCCTGGGACCTGGCTATGGAATCAGCCTGGGGATCTACCTCCCCGGCTTCCCAGGCGCAGCAGGCAGAGCAGCGAGAGCCAGCCAGGCTGCCCTTGGGCTTCTCGCGGGCCAGTGCTGTGGACAGGCTGAGACCTGCTACACTCAAGAAGGTTCAGGGTGATGAGTTTGAAAAGCTGAAGCGCTGTGGACCTCCTGGGAGCCACTAGGAAAGAGCAAGTCCCTGCTCCAGGGCTTTCTGAGATGCTTGAGAAAGTCCTACTGTGGCCCAGGACTCTACCACCGGGACCCAGCCTCACTCCTGTCTCCGTCTCCCACGCGTCTTCTGTTTCCTCCAGCATACCAGCTCTTCCCCAGGGGCGGTGTTCTCACCCTTTGTCTTTCAACTCTCTCATCTCATTAAAACCCCTTGGCAAAGATTTTTATGCCATCTCAGTCATTTTTAAGTATAGAATTCAGTAGTGTTAAATATAGACAAACTCACGCCACAGATCTTGTAAAATGAAATCCTGTACCCATCAAACAACTCCCCCCACCCCTCCCCTCAGCCTCTGGTAATTACCTATTTTCTGTCTTTCTGATTTTTTGAGACAAGATCTCGCTGTGTAGTTCCGAATGGCATCATATAGTCTTTTGTGATTGGCTTATTTCACTTACCATAATGTCCTCAAGGCTTATCCGTATGATAGCCCATGACAGCATTTCCTCCCTTTTTAAGGTTAAATAGCATTCCACTGAATATATACACACTATATTTTATTTGCCCATCACCTGTCAGCACTTGGGTTGGGTTCCATTTCTTGGCTATTGTGAATAATGGTTCTGTGAACCTGAGTGTACAACTATCCCTCCAAATCTCTGCTTTCAGTTCTGATTGGTATGTACCCAAAAGTGCTAGGACATATGGAAATTCTGTTTTTAATTTTTGGAGGAATTGACATACGATGTTTTTTTCAAGGGAAGGTGCCGGGGCTCAAACTCATGACCTCACACTTGCCAGCCAGGCGCTTATGTCACTGAGCTAAATCCCCAGCCCCTGGCATACAGTGTTCAAGGTTCCAGTGTCTCCACATCTTCATCAAAGCTTGTGACAGTAGCTGTTGTTTTTAATGATAGATATCCTAACTGACGTGCAGTGATATCTCAGTGGGGCTTTGATTTATGTTTCCATAATGACTAATAATCTCTTCATATACTTGTTGCTCATTTGTGTATAATCTTTGGCAAAATGTCTGTTGAAGTCCTTGCCATGTTTTAGTTGGGTTATTTGACTTTTCATTATTTTGTTATAGTTTTTTTTTTTTTTTAATGGTACTGGAGGTAGAACCCAGAGCCTGCACTTTAACCATAATGGCAGTCCTTTTTTGTTTTTTGTAATAGGAATTGAACTCAAGACCTTGTGCTTGCCAGGCAGGTGCTGTGCCGCTGAGCTATATCCCCAGCTGGAAGTCCTTTCTTTTTTTTTTTTTTTTGGTACCGGGGATCGAACTCACGACCTCGAGCTTGCCAGTCAGGCGCTTAAGCCACTGAGCTAAATCCCTGGCCCAGTCCTTTCTTAAATATTAAAAAAAATATTTTTTGGTTTCCTTGAGACAGGGTCTCACTATGTAGTTCAAGTTGGCCTCTAACTTGAGGCAATTCTCCTTCCGCAGCCTCCCAAGTGCTGGGATCACAGACAGGCATCACCATACCCAGCAAAATTTTTAGTTTTGATATAAGGCTTTGCTAAGTTGCCCAAGCTGGGCTTGAACTTGTGATCCTGCCTCAGTCTCTCAGAATGCTGGGATGACAGGTGTGCACCACCATGCCTGGCTGCTTCCTTCGTGTTATAGATAAAGGGACTGATGTCCCGGAAGTCTCCTAGTTTGCCAAAAGTCCACGCGGCCGGCATATGGGCAGGGATATAGGCTGTACAAGCTGTGCCCCCAGCTGCCTCATTCCTCAGGTCGCCACGATGGCCCCACCAGATTCCAGAATCCACAGGGTACCCCTTCCCTCTCACCAGACAACCCAAGGTTGTCTGAATCTGTTGGCTCATCTGGTGGCCGAGCCAGCTGCTGCCTGTCTGAAAAGGAGGCCTGGCCTGCAGTGCTAGTTCCAGGGCCACCCAGGTGTTGGGGAACACAGGCAGGGCTGGTCTTGCAGTTCCAGGATGGCTCGTTCTGTGTCAGCATCTCCTCCTTGGCCAAAGCCGGCTGCCCCTCAAACTGTGCTGGAGGCCTCACGGTGGACACTGAGCCCTTGTGTACCAAGGATATGCTGGGGTGCAGTGGGGGGACTGTTGAGAGCACCAGACAGCTGCTGCCAGCCCTGGGCTCGAATCCTAGCCCGGCCCCCACTGCCCTTGGGACCCCTGGGAAGTCACAGAGCCTTGCTGGTCCCACTGTGAAAATGGCACCTCCCTAAGCCACCTCATATATATCAGGATGACTGGCTCTCAAAAAACCAGATAATGAGGGTGGCAAGAGTGAGGAGAGACTGGGACCCTGTGGATGGTTGGTAAACTGGTGCAGGAAAATGAGGAGGTGCCTCAGAAAATTCAAAGAAGACTTTTACCTTTGGATAAAAGGTGGATATCTAATGAAAAGAGTTAAAAGCAGGGTCTTCAAGAGAGATTTACACCCACATTCATAGCAGCATTGTTCATGATAGTTAAGGGGGCAGAGCAATGGAAGAGTCAAGTGGGGAATGTCCATACGATGGAATTTAATTCAGCCTAGAAAGGGAAGAAATTCTTGTCACTTGCTGCGAAGTAGATGAGCCTTGAGGACGTGATGCTCAGTGATATAAGCCAGACATAAAAAGACAAGCTGTACGATCTCACTTCAGTCACAGAAACAGAAAGTAGAATGGCAGTATGGGGGCTGGGAGGACGGAGAATGTGATGCGAAGATGGATGAGTTGAGAGGAAGTTCTGGAGAAGGGTGGTGTGACGGTTGAGCAATATGGACGTGCTCCAAACCACTGAACTGTACATGGAAAAATGATAAATTAGATGTAATTTTTTTACATCACCATAAAAAAAGTCCTCACAGGGCTTCTGTGGAGATCAGGTGAGGCCAGCGAGGCATGTGAGTTACTAGGACTCGCGCTGCGCGGGAACAGCAGGAGCTGCGCAGGACGGAGGCTGGGGTTCGGGGAGACTTCCTGCAGAGCCCCATGGCACTGTTTGTGGGATGGGTGGATCCCAGACACAGGAAAGTCCCTGGCAGGAAACTCACCTCCACTTCGGGGCAGTTTTCTGGGTGGAAATTGTGGCTCAGCTTAGACAGTCTGGGGCTGCGTGGATGTGGAGCAGGTTGCCGTTAGGGATGGCGAGCTCTGGTCCCTGGAGGCTTGTGAGGGAGGATGGTCGGACTGCAGAGGGGACTGCAGGGGAAACTCCCGTATGTGGTAAGGGGGAGCTGGGGGTCTCCAAGGCTCTGTGTCTGCCTGATGTGATCAGACCACTGAGGTAGTGTAACAGGTGTGTGTAAAGGCAGGACCCAGGTCAGAGGGTGGGGACAGACAGGTGGCAAGCCTGGTCGCTAGTCCTCCTTTGAGGAATGACACAATTGCTGGGGGTTTAGCACAGTGGCACAGGTGCCTTGGTTGCAGTCATGTGGTTGAAGGCACAGGGGACACCATCATTTTTACTCATGTGCCCAGCAGCCTGCTAGGTCTTGGACAGGCACTATCTCCCCACGCCCCCAGGGAGCCCCAACAGCTGAAAAGCTGTTGTTATGCCCATTTTTCAGATGACCAACCTGAGGCCTAGGAGATTAAGTTATACTTGGGAACCTGGGGTTTTTCCTTTCCCTGCTCTACCTGTTGGGGCTCTGTGTGGGTGCCGGATCCTATGGTGGAGATATCAGCACTTTTGTGGCTTTCCAGAACAGTAGACAGAGGGTTGTTTATACTGTGTTAGGGACAGAGAGATCTCCGAGGGGCTCCCCTGGGCCCTTCAGGCCCTTGCTTGGCAACTTCCCATGGCCCTCACTGAGTCTCTGGCTCCACAGCTCTTCCCCTGCCTGTTTAGAGGGGCTGTCCCAGGCCTTGGTGACACAATGGTGTGGAGACCAGCAGACCAGCTGGACCGGCTGAGACTGGGCTGGGGCCAGGTGCTTTCCAGTGTCTTCTGAGCCAGGGAAGCTTCCCCACTGGTGGCTTCTCCCTCACTGCTGCTCCCCTCCCTGAGGGATGGAAGAGGCCACTCTTCACCGTCTGTGAAAATTTTCTAGGCTACGTAAGTTTGACTTTCACTGCAGCAGAGTTCTAGAACCCTTACTCAGCCCCGTAGGATGTGGTTGTTGTGTTAGAAGAGGAAGCCAAGGCTGAGTCAGGGTTAGAGAGGCACGAGGTAGAGTACTTGCCTAGCACGTGCAAGGCCCTGGGTTCCATCCCCAGCACCAACTTACCTTCCACATCAGAGTTCCCTGGACTAATGTGTGTGTCAGCTCATGCCCCTGCTCAACAAGCTGCGCTGGGTCCTTGCTACCTGTCACATCAAGAACTACCTGGCTTTTAAGGATGACCTGCCTGATACCCAACATAGCTCCTTTGTTCCAGACAAACCAGGCCTTCTCCTTGATCTCCCAGGCATCTGCCCTATGGGCTTCATCTTCATTCCTTATTCACTTTATTTTCACTCCTCCCTCTCTACTGTCTTCTCTGGTCTTGTTTTTTTATCCTTCATTTCCTAGCATAGGTTTTTTTTAATCCTTCGTTCCCTAGCATAGGTCTCCATGATGCTTCCTTTGCCTTCCTTGGCCAACCCCAATCCATCCCTTCTGTTAACACCCATTACACTTCTTATCCATACATTCAAGAGGAGTCTTGGATTTTCCTGTGGATGCTCTGCAGCTCTGTCTCCAGTATCACTAACTAACCCGTGATTCCATCAGGACAAAGAATGGAGTCCCCAGAGGGTGTGTGGCGGTGCTGGCCAACTAGCCATTAATACATCAAGGTGCTGCTCACGTAAATATTCTGTAACCCACAAGACATAAAACACACAACAGAGTCTTAATGTTACCACATCCTTAAGCATGCCTCACACATTTTAACACCTCCTCTGAAATCAGGATGGATGACATCATAATTGGCAGTTTACCTTCTTTTTCTTAGTACTGCATAAAATAATGGTGCGTCTTACAGTTATACATTAGACTTCACAAAATGAGGTGTGACTGTTTGGTAGACGAGTCTGTTGGTAAATGCTTCTAGTTTGGACTTGGAGAAAGCATTTCAGGGAAATGAAGGGGTGCCAAGAAATATGAAGGAGCAGTGGGAGCTATGAGGAATGCTGCAAGAAGTAGAGGATGGTGGGAGAAATGGAGGATACTAGGAGAGATGAGGAATGCTGGGAGAAATGAAGGATGCTGGGAGAGAGGAGGAAAATTGGGAGAATTAGGGAATACTGGGAAAGGACAGCTGTCTCATGGCCTGCAAGAGCCAAGGATCCCTCTGACCAACTGGTTGCCTGCATGAGGAAACTGAGCTCCCAGTGGCAGTTGGAGCCCAAATAGGAGGGCTGGGGAAGACCAGAAGATAAGGCCCACAGCCTCTTTGACCTCTAAGGGAGTAAGGAAGGTCAGTCCACCCACAGTGAATCTCTTCTCTAGTCCCAGTGTTTCCAGCTCAAGGTTAGACATGCAGATGGCATTCAGGCTCTGAATCTGAAGGGTACCCAGGTTTCCCCACTGGTGCCAGATCCTCATGGGCTCCCCTTGGTCTCAGTCTCTTACCCCACCTCTTCCCTCCTCTTCCTTTTTTCCTTCCTTCCTCCTTGGCAGTGCTGGGAATCAAACTCAGGACTTCTGACTTGCTAGGTGAGCACTCTACCACTGAGCCATGGCCACAGTCAGGCTGTTTAGCTGCATAAATAACTGCTGAGTTGGGGGAATGTGGTCTTTCCCTTTTGTCTGCAGACTGATACTCTAAGGTAGGGTTAAGACCAAGAGCCTTGTAGTTAGATATGCTTACATTTGTTCTCCTGCTCTGAATCTGTGATTTCAGGCAAGTTGCCAGGCTTTTTGAGCCTTGGTTTCCTCATCTTCAAATGGGGGTATGAATTCCTACCATCTAATGATATAGGTATGTGTGTGTGGGGGGGAGGGGAATTAAATGACATAAAGTCATTAACATGAGCTGCTACTAATATTCTTTTTTTCCCTTTTGTATGGGGAATCAAACTCATGACCTCACTCACGCTTGTCAGACAGGCACTTTGCCACTGAGCTATATCCCTGGCCCCTTTAATATTCTTATTATCATTATTTGTCCCTTTAGTCCTTTTATTTCAGCTAAAGTATTCCTGGCTTCAACTCATGGACCGTGGCCAGCATTAACAATCCAGGCTTTTTTTGTTTGTTTGTTTTTTTCTCTCAGTACTGGGGGTTGGACACAGGCCCTTCACACTGAGCTATATCCCTGGCCCTTTTTTATTTTGAGACAGGGTCTCACTAAATAACTAAATTTCTCAGGCTGGGCCTGAACTTGCAATCCTCCTGCCTCCCCCTCCCAGAGTGCTGGGGTTACAGATATCTGCCACCGTGCTCGGGAATAACAATCCAGGTTTTATGGGCTTCGGACATTCCTGAAAGGAGGCAACACCATCTGTGTGGCCATTCCCAGCCTTGGCTGGGAGCTTGAGTGCTTTCGCTGCCATTCTCCTGGTTTCCAGCCACCATCTTTCTTATGTGGACCTTATGGGGTTGTGCCCAGTGGGCGGCCTCAGAGCTCTGTTCCATGGCAGAAACAAGAATGCGTGAAAAATTAAGGCAAAAAACCAGGGCTAGGAAAAAGCAAACAAAGGTTGCTTCTATTCCGCAAGATGGAAGATTAGGTAGTTTGGGGGTGAAACTCTGCAAACCATCTGGAAATTTAGAGGCTATGTTGTCTCACCTGTGAGGAACCTTTTATTACAACATAATAAGTAGATATATTTTATATGCAGAGCTGAACCACGTGAAAATAAGAGAAGCCTCAGGGACCAAAGCTTAAAGGAAGTTAGTTGGGAAGCCAAGTGGTGAGGGGTGACTCTGCTTTGCCTGCCTTGAAAGGCCTGGACTAATCTGGGTAACACAGAGACTTAGGCTCTAACGGCTACAGGGACAAGGGGCAGTTTTGATCCTACAGGAAGAAGAAGGTAAAACCACCACATTGCATGCCCACTCTAATCCCACTTAGGAAGGTGTCTTTCTCTGTCTACTTACATCTATAGGGTAAAAATGAGATCACTGACTTCCAGATATGCCTGAAACTGGGGGAAAAACAGGTTACAGAGGGCCTGGGATTTAGCTCAGTGGCATAAGTATCTGGCAAGTGTGAGGTTGTGAGTTTGATCCTGGGATAAAAAAAAGTTATAGAATTCTTTATTTCTTTCTCTTTTTTTGAAACAAAGTCTCACTGTGTAGTTCAGACTGGTCTTGAACTCACTATGTGGTCCAGGCTGGCCTCAAACTCACAGCAATTCTCCTGCCTCAGCCTCTCAAGTGCTGGGATTATATGCATGTGCTGCCATGCCCAGCTAGTTGCAGAATTCTATGAATCTGAGTTGGGTGTGCTGGAGCACACCTGTTATCCTGGTACTCTGGGAAGTTGAGGCAGGAGGATCAGAAGTTTGAGTTTGGCTTGGGAAATTTAGCAACTCAGTGAGACCCTGTCTCAAAATAAAAAATAAAGAAAGGACTGGGATGTAGCTCAGCACAAAGGTCCTGCATTCTATCCCCAGTACCCCCCCCCACACAATTACATGGATTTGGTGATTCACCAGATTGGAACAAACAAGCCAGCTTTCTCTCTACAGCATGCATGTGCTCACATGTGTGAGTACGAACAAAGAGAAAGGTGTAGAAGGACAGGTGTAGGTGAACCTTCAGGGCACTATAAAAGAGAAGGTGACTAGGACCAAAGTGCAAAAGAGACAGTAGCTTCTTGTGTCCGCATGGAAGGAAGGACCCAGAGACGCAATTTGAACAGCATTTATATTAAGATATATCTGCCATTTAGATTAAGATGTATAATTTATCGATACATATTATATTATTGAATTGCATTAATGCTAGAAGAAACATCCCTACGTTGCTTTCCTTGTGACGACACCCTTCCACCATCAATTTAGATCCAGAAAAAAAAAGCAATTAAAAACAAATAAGAACCCAGTGAAAACAACTCTCCTGCTCTGTTTGTGAGACCACAGCTGTCCCGATCTCCTTGGAAGTCCTTTTGCAATCGCTTTCAAACATCTCAATGGACCGGATGGACCTCCTGTTCCCCAGCCAGCCCAGGAGCTGTGCTTCCGCTTGGAACCCCAGGTGGATATAAAGCTGTCTGCACAAAGACAGTGGTTGCCACTTGGCTCACACAATTAGCAATTGCAAAGGGCCTCTTGTTCAGTACAACTGACAGATCTCCCCTGTACGATGGGATATATAGCAGCTGGGAGCAAAACAGGCAGCATCACAGTTTTCAAGACAGCGTGAGTGAGAAGAGCAAGGTGCAGAACAGCATCCCATTAACATCCTTGAGCTGCAGATTTTTTTTGCTTGCACAGTTTTGGAAGCCAGACGCCTGAAAGGGAAGCATCCCAGGGTCACGCTCCCTCTGTGGGCTGTATGCAGCGAAGGAGCCATCCTGTCTTTTCCCAGCTCCCGTTGACTCTGTAACTGCATGCTCCAATCGCTGCTTGGAGTTCACCTGTACTTCTTTGTCTCTCTATGTCTATCTGTCTTCTCTCTCCTAAGGACACTGGCCATTTGACTTAGGGCCCACCCTAATCCAGAATGGCCTCACCTTAATGTAGCTCTTGGAGCATGAGATTAATTTTGTCATCACGCTGTATACACATGGGTCTGACAGAATATTTCTATTGATGAAGTATCATACTATTAATTATTATAGTATATTTAGAATATTTCTATTGAGGAATTGTTAATTTAACTTTATGAGTTTTATTATGTTAAACAAGTACTTAACAGGAAAAATATCACAAAAATAATGTCTTGAGTTTTTAATACTTATTGAGTGTTTATAAAAAGATATCAAAATTTTCAACATTGACTGGTTTTTGGTGTACGAAGTCTAAAACAGAACATCAGAAATAAATTCCCACATGAACTACAATGAAAATAGTAGCACTCTATAAAAAAAACCAGTATTTACTTCAATTGTCACACCTAAGGCAGTTTGCACACATGACGACAGTGTGTTCCACACACGCGCATTGCTCACACTGACAGCACATCTTTGCTTTCCTGGCCTTTTCGCAGGACGTACTTAGCATCTCAGTGGTCTTGCTGTTTTGTCAAGAAGTTCTTACTGTATTACATGATGTGTACTTAACAGGAACAGTAATATCAACACAGTAAATTATTAAAGTCTTACTCTGTATGGTGTGTTTAGCATAGACACCAACATTTTCACATCAGCTGTGTACTTCCTTGCAAAACCTAAAAGATAACGCTAGAAATAAATTCCTATGTGAACTACCATGAAAATACCAGAAAGATAAGCTTCACTTCAACCATCACACCCAAGGCAGACAACTGCATGTTGCACGCACGCTTCTCATTTACACTGGCAGCATGTGTGATTAGCTTTCCTTTCTTATGTGGCAGTCTTGTCACCTCTCTTCCTGTTTTGTCAGGAGCTTCCTACTGTATTGTATAACATGCAATTAGCAGGGAAATAAGATGTGGATAAAACACAGTATCAATTATGTAATGAGTACTTAGAATAGACATCAACATTTCCACATCAGCTGTTTACTTATTTAAAAATCCTAAAAGATAGTGGGTGGAGTAGTGCATACCTGTAATCCCAGCACTTGGGAGGCTGAGGCAGGAGGATTGTTGAAAGTTTGAAACTAGCCTGGACTGCAAAGTGAGCTGAAATGCATAGTGAGACCCTGTCTCAAAAAGATCCCCCCCAAAAAACCCTAAAAGATAACATCAAAAATAAAAACCTATGTGAACTACAATGTAGACACAAACAAAAGTCTACCACAGAAATAAACTTTGCTTCAACTGTCACACCCACACAATCTTCACACTTGACAACTGCATGCTTCATGCACACATCTCGCTTACACCGATAATACATATTTTTGTTATCTGTACTTTCTTGTAGGGCACAGTTGCCATCTTTTCTGTTTTCTTGTTGTCGTAGTAGGTCCTTGTGATGCTGCACCTGCCTGTTCACCTGTCAGCTCACCAATTTTTTGCATTGTTCCCTGGACAGAAATATTGTTTCTCCTCTGCTGTAAATGATCTCTAATGAGCCAGTCCCAATCCTCTAAGAAAATTTCTCCATATTTTGCACTCATTATTTTCATTACAAACTATTTATGTCATTATTTAAGTGTAGGGTCGAGTAACTCAACATCTACTCCATATTCAGTTTTGTTGTTGAAAATTTCCACCTTAGGCTTCCATTTTAAAAGTTTTCCCTATCAATATTTCCATCATGGTGCAGTGTTGACATCTGCAGTAACACGTTGCTTTTCTTTGCCATATATGAGGCCAATGTTGTATCTTTCTGTACTTTTTTTTTTTTTTTTTGGTACCGGGGATCAAACTCACGACCACACGCTTGCAAGGCAGGCACTTGTGCCGCTGAGCTGAATCCCGGGCGTTGTATCTTTCTGAAACTCAAAGAGATTGCACTACACAATTCTCTGTTTTGAAATTGCAACATTTCCTTTGGAATTTCTACTTTGTTCCTGTGTGCAGTTCCTGTACTGGCCAACTTGTGCTCTGTGAGCAAATGTAACATCAACAATTGTTGAATGTCATATTTCTATTAGTTTGGGAGATGAAGCAATAAGTCTGTTCACAACATCGTTTGGATTACTGCTATGTGAATAAGGACCTGATGGCTGAGTTCCAGGATAAATGTCTAAACTGAAAACATAACAAATCTTTGCATCTACAAGGGCATAAATTTTTATGTCTATTTTGACCTATTGCTTTCCTGCAAGTCTTTTTACATTCCTGCAATCACTGAGAAATCTGTGCGAAGTGCAGCAGACCTATGAATGCTTTCAGCTCAGCTCTTGAGGTGTCACAGTGAGTACATTTTTGAATATGGCTATTGATGCACACTGAAGGTTTTACTTGCATTTCAACCTTTGTGCATTTCATAGCACCTTGTAGCATTTTGTCTGTCACAATTTCCAACATTCAGTGGCAGTGCTGGCATTCTTTTTTTCCCTAAATCCACTTTATTTTGAAATTGCAACATTTCCTTTGGAATTTCTACTTTGTTCCTGTGTGCAGTTCCTGTACTGGTCAACTTGTGCTTTTTAGGAGAAAAAGAAGGAGAAAGAAGAAAAAAAAAGTGTGGGTTTTTTTTTTTTTTTTTTGGGTGGTGCCAGGGATCGAACTTACAACCTCATGCTTGCCAGGCAGGCACTTACACTGAACTAAATCCCTGGCCCCAGAAGAAAAAAACTACAACAAAATTTTAAAACATGTCAGTTGGGGGCAACAATGGTACATATATTGCAAATCGTCATCCCCAAATCGTTCACCCAGACCACAGGACATCTGCGTTCAGGTGTCTGTACAAGCCGGCACAGATCTTTCTCTTCAGTGAACTCAGAGAAATCAGTGGTATAACTATCTTAACTATTTTTTAAAGCCATTGTTCTCTGTTAACCACTGGTGAGTATTATAGTGAAGGAAGAAGTTGGTTTGGAGGCTTTTTGCTGTAGTGTAGAGATCATTTTTGGGGAGTGGGTACCAGGGATCAGACTCATGACTTTATGCTTGCAAGGCAGATGCTTGTACCACTGAGCTAAACCCCCGTCCCCACTATTTTTATATACATATACAAATACATATACATATACATATACATATACATATACATATACATATGTTGTTTCAGCTTCTCACACTAACCTGATCTGCATAGTCAGAACTTGTCTCAAACAATAACAAACAAAAAATGCTCTGTAAAAAGCCAGGCTGAGGTCAATCTTGTAATCCTCCTGCTTCAACCTTCCAAAATGCTGGAATTATAGATATGTGCCATTCTACATTTGGCTTAAAAATATTTTGTGAATTGTGATAAATATAAATACAAATTTAAAAATGAAAAATTATAAATAAATATAAATAAAAATTTGCTACTTTTTTTGGTGGTGCTGCAGTTTAAACCCAGGGCTTTGCACATGCTAGGTCAGCACTCTACCACTGAGCTGCATTCCCAGCTCTCCTGCTACTGTTTTTGTTTATTTGAGACAGGGTCTCGCTATGCAGATCAGGCTGGCCCTTAACTCACTTTGTAGCCCAGGCTGGCCTTGAGCTCACAGCAATCCTCCTGCCTCAGTCTCCAGAGTGCTGGGATTATAGGTGTGTGCCCCCATGCTGGCCCCGATCAATTTTAATTCTACCTCCTGTATTTACGAGTTTGCCTAGTCTAGATACTTTAATTTGTTGTATTTTGTTTATTTAGTTTTTTGAGACAGGACCTTACAAGGTAGTCCAGTCTGGCCTTGAACTCACTAGGTAGTCCCGGCTGGCCTCAAAATCATGGTGATCCTCCTGCCCCAGCCTCCCAAGAGCTGGGACTACAGGTGTGAGGCACCACACTGATGATACCTTAATTTATATGCAATTAGAAACAATGTATTGAGATAAAATGCGTATCAATGAACTGCACACAAATGAAAATTACCTTGTCTTTGAATATCTGTACCGTAATCAAGATAACAGATATGTTAGCTGGGCACTGTGGCCCATGCCTACAATTCCAGTGTTCTTGGAGGCTAAAGCAGAAGGGTCACAACTTTCAGTCCAGCCTGGGCAATTTAATGAGACCCTGTCTCAAAATAAAAAATAAAAGAAGATCTGGGAATAGAGCTCAGTGCAAAGGCCTTTGGTTTAGTCCCCAGTAGTGAGAAAGAAAGAAAAAATGAAAGCAAAAAGAAAAAAAGAAAAGAAAAGAAATCATTGCCAAAAGTTTCCTCAGGACTTTGTGTAATCCATTCTCCTCCCTCTCCAGCCCTAAACCACAGACCTACTTTCTGTTACTATAAAAAAAATTTATATTTTCTAGAATTTTAAGTAGTAATATTTGTTTGTTTGTTTGTTTTGAGACAGGGTCTCGCTATGTATTCCAGGCTGGTTTTGAACTCACTAGGTAGCCCAGGATGGCCTTAAATTTGCAGTGATTCTCCTGCCTCAGTCTCTTGAGTTCTGGGATTACTGGTGTGCCCCACCATGCCCAGCAAATTTTAAGTAGTATTATACAGAATGTACTCTTTCTTTTGAAAGAGTTTCTTTCAGTGAGCATACTTAATTTGAGATGAGTCTGTGTTGTTATATATATAGATAATTGATTCTTTATTGCTAAATAGTACTCTGCTGAATGGATATAATTTTTTTTACCCATTCATTTGTTGATGGCCATTTAGGTCGTTTCTAGCTTTTGGTGCTAGTACATAGAAACACAATTGGTTTTTGTTTTGGTTTCTTTGAGACAGGGTCTTGCTCTCTATTTAAACTCACTGTGTAGTCCAAACTGACCTCAAACTCTCTGTGATCCTCCTGCCTCAGCCTCCCAAGTGCTGGGATTACAGGCATGTACCACCATGCCCTGAAGACCACATTGATTTTTTTTTTAATTTTTTATTTTAAAAGGGTGTAAAATTAAACACAACAAAACAGAAAAGAATGGGCCATAAGAAAGCATAAATTTCAAAGCTAGACAACCCAGGATCTTCACTATCTGTCATATTGTCTCCCATTCTCCTCCAAATGGTTGTCCATATCTTTGCATATGGGGAGCTCATACTAAATAACATAGCCAATCTTTTCACAAGATGTGTAGTTCACTGGCTCCCACTTGCTAGGCAGGGGGGAGGGGGAG
>PVJX010001086.1:134596-182592 GCA_004027295.1 Dolichotis patagonum | reverse complement strand
GGGCAGTAGATGCTCTGGAAAGGCTCAAGTTGTAAATTCTTTAGTCAAGGGAGGGGGCAGTTTCCATCTCGTGACCCAGTTTTCCCCACCCAGTTACCCAGTTCCATCCTTTGGCAACTTTAGATTTCAACAGGCCGTGTACAAACAGTTCAAATAGTACAAATCATACATTACTAACAGGAAATATTTCCTTTACATTATAAACATTTACTTTAGAGTGGGACATGTTTTTCTTTCTGAATAAATGGATTTTTTTGTAGTGAAAACAGGCTGTGAAAAGCAGATTTTTAAAAATTTGCATCTCAAATAATGACACCTTCAATGTTCATTTTTATATCCTATAAAATTTTGTAAAAATATAAGACCTTTATAAAGTGACTCTGGTAATGAATATATTTGAAGATTTTTCTGTTCTTTGCCTCTTGATCAATTTTCCTAGACTGATTAATATTCAAGATTAATAGAAATGAGTATGATTGCCTAATTAAAAAACAAAGCTTTCTCATGGAGTCACTGTATTCTCATCTGACTTTCAAAATACTTGTATTCTAACTATTACGTTGAACTGTAAATACTTTCAATCTAGACCTAAGCAGAAAACAGTAGGTCAGAAAAAAGTGAGAGAGATGAAAAGAAGATGAGTCATTCTTATATTAATGTTTAAAGATACATTGCATAAGAAATTGTTGTTTTGAAAATGATAGATCTAGTTCAAAATATTGAAGTACAATGTTCAGCGTGAAGCCCTTCCTTGGCCAAATAGGTCAAACATATTTGAAGGGTTCGTTACATTTCCACTTGTCCTCATTGTCTCAAGCTCCTCACCCAGAATTTCTTCCCCATTGCCAAAGGCTTTGTGGGAGACTCTGAGGGGCCACTGCTACCTGGATGCAATAGTTTCCCATACACCTTTGCATGTGTTCCTTCTCTGTAGTTCCACCGTGCAGTGGGACATGACTGGCCTCTCAGTTTCATTGGGTGTTGAATCTCTGACTGCCCAGCAGCTCCCACAGCTCTGTAAAGTATCGTTCCTACAGTGCATAGCCCAGTGCATGACAATCGTGGCTACCCTGCTTCCCGGTGTGAACCTTCACCTGAAAGTCCCTCTGCTTAAACTTCTTTAGAGATAATCCTGCGCCCTTCTTCTGAGAGGTTTGCTAAAGTGGAAGAGGTGGTTGTAAGCACTTTTAGAAACAGTCAGAAGAAAGCTCCTGGGATTAGGGAGAACACTACCCCCTATGGCTCCTCCCTTACGCATTCACACTTCGCTTCACCACCATGTCTGGAACTGTCTAGCACTACATTTGTGCAAGTTGGTTCCTGGACCTTGACACATTCTTAGGATTTGGTTTCCTCTCTGTTACCTGTCAATTATCTTTATTCCTTGCCCTTTCCAGCTTGCAAAACATTTTTATTAATGTATCTGTTCATATGTTCTTCCCCAATGTAGATTTATGCCTTAAAAATTTATGAATTGGGTTTCCATTTTAGGAATATATCGAGGGGAGAGAAATCAGATACGTGTTTAATCCACCATCCTTACTGAAATACCTCAATCTCATTTTTCTACTTTGTCATCTGACTCCCAACCCTACCATTGCTCCTTCCTCATTAATAACCTTATTGTCAAATCAAAGTTTTTACATTTTCAGTCAGATTTGATTCTACTGATGCTCCTGTCCTGTATCTTCTCCCCTCCTTTCTCACCTCTCCTCTCTTCTGCCTCCATTCCTCCTTTCCTCAGGTGTTCTCTGCTCTCCATGCTACCATTACCATATTTGAGGGATCTATGGCAGCTTTTAAATTAGGCATTACCCATTCTCTTCAAGGAAGCTGAAACCAAAAGCTAGATAGTAGAACAGTATAAACTGTATTCTTCCTTTGTTGATGACCTGTGAAGAATTCCTTCCACTCAGTGAAGAGATGGCAGGTTGTAAATTACCCCATACTATCAAGATTTAGAACAGATAGAAAGTCAGCTTGCACCAACGCATTCTTCTAGGGTGGCTGAGCTGCCCATCATTTCAGGGTCTTTAACTCTTTGCAGAGCATATGGTTAATAACATGTGGGCTTTGGTTCTGCTAAGATAAACACTGAACAGAAAAATCGACGGGGAGGGGTGCATGGAGAAAGGTTCTTTTCCAAAACATTGGCCACAAGGATTCAGTTTGCATAAGGAACTGGCCTTTGTTCCCAGGACAAACCCCTGAACGCAAGGCAAAAGAAGCAACCACGACTGAGTAGCTGCGACCTATTGCCATCAAGGAACTCAGAAAGAGAAAAAAATATGATTTTGTTTTGTCTTGCAAACCAAAAATCTTGGGCTGATTTTTAAAAACTTCATGTTATCATTTTATAATGGATATGCAGACTATTACTTTCAGATTCATTTTAATTAAAATAAAAACTTAGCTAGAAGAGAAAAGCGCCATTTCTCCAGGAAACTAACAGTGAATGAATGGTGTAAGAGAAGAAAAGGGAGTTGTGATTTTTTTCAGGTAGCCTCCATTTAATTAAAAATACCAGTAGAGCCAGTGAGTCAAAGTCCTCTATGTGGAAGGAGAATGAGGCCAGCAGATTAGTAGGAGTGGGAGACTAATGTCCTGGTTCATCTTCACTAATTTTTATTCCTCTCTTGATCCTCCCCTGCTCAGATCTTGACAATATCCACATAAATCCCTGACCTTTCTAGAAACAAAGAAATAAAAAAGTGAAATAACACCCTTTTCACTTGGAAAAATCATAGTTTACTACAATGTTAAAGAGAAGACAGGGTAATTCTCAACCTTTCTCCTAGATATTTGAAAATTGAAGTAGGTTCCATATTTGCAAATTTGTCTACTACTATTGTTCATTTTAGCCCCCAAATTATGTGTACCGCTTTTTGGTGATAGGTGAACATATTTTAAAGATCATTTTAAGAACATCCACATTTTTCTGTTATCTCCGTTGCCTTTCAGGAAGTTATTTTTAATTTGAGGTTTTAAAAAGTGTGTACAGGACAGAAATAAATAGGGGAAACTGCAGCTTTAACAATTAGAACAATGGAGGTGTTCTAATATGCTACTTAGAAGCCTACTGAGTTTCTCAGGAATAATATTGCCAGTGAAACCACAAGATTCTCCAAGAACAGAGCTTCTGTGTGATCCAAGAACAGCCCTTAAGCCCTCCAACCTTCATTTGCAGAAAGAGGGCTGTGAAATCTGCCTGAAGAGACAGACACTCCAGCTCAGCTTCAGGTGCCATCGCATCACACAAGTGTTGCAAGATGCCCCAGAGGTGACACTGCAGAGCAATGGATTAGACCCAGAAAGCAGACACCAGGGTGAGTCAGTTTAGGAACCTCCTCTACAAATTAAGAGATGGAGCCACTGTGATTTGTGTCCATCAGGATTTTATACCTGCTATAAGGACCCTGATTATTCTGGGAATTTTGTTTTTTCCTTTTTATGAATGCTTATTTTATTATCATTGTACTATTCCTACTTCATTACTAGAGAGGGGGGCAGATATTATTTCATTTAGTTAATAGATTTCTTTATGTTCAAGAGCTAATTTCAGATATAAACAAGATGGTATATTCCTAAACCCCGGATTTCAAACTAGATATACTATACTAACTACATGGATCTTACATGTCAATAACGGCGCACTTGGAGGAATTCTAACTTTCCCTAGCATGTATTTTTCATACTTTCTTTTAGAAGTATATACTCATATTTATCTATGCTTATTTTTAGCAAACAATAGACTAGGTTTCTTGTAGCTCTTTGTGACCATGCAACTAAATTTTGGCCAATGATTTGTAAGAAAACTTTATATACATAGGTTTCAGGTAATTTTCCAAGCGATGCATTTGCTAGACTTTTTTGCACTATAAAAATCGCACTATAATAAAGGCTCTGTCTCTAAGAGGGCAGAATTTCCCTGGCACTGCTGGACCACTGCATTCTCATGCCAGGTCCTATATTAAGATCAACTTTAAACTGGCAAGGATTGGAACAAGGCAGTCAGGAGGGCAGTGCAGGAATTTGGGCAATAGTTTAGGGTAGTTGCTTAGATAAGAGTGATGATAGTGGAGGTGATGCCATTCTGAATATATTCTAATTTTATGGCCAACAGGATTTTCTGACACAGTGAATGTGGAATTTGAAAGAAAAAATAACATTAAGGGTATTTCCTAAGATTCTGGCATGAACTACTGGAATGGTAGAATTCCTATCACCTAAAATATTGAAGACAGCAGGTAGATATGTTTTGTAAAGTTGGTAAGTTGATGTTTGGCCATGGAAAGTTGAGAATACCTATTATGTATCTAAAATAAGTTTTTTCTTTATTTCATAGCTATGACACTGATGTGATTTTACAGTAGAATTCTTTTGTTTGAAATGCTTATAGATGAATTGTCTTAATGTCTGTAACAATACTCAACAATTATCAATGTATATTGATAACTTTTGTATTAAAATGTTATAATGAATTGGAAAATGAATTTAAAGTAACTGTTGACAATTCCTAAATAAGTATCTTCAGTTCAAATTATTGGTTTTTTTATCCAGCTCTTTGAAAAATTGTGCAAATGAAGCTCCTTCAAGTTGGTTTCTGTATCCCCATGAAACATCACAATTAGTCTTAGAGACACTCCTTTTCTAACAGAACAAGATGTCCTGGTATTACCTGAACATTGCTTGACCATACACAATTTGTTCAAGAATTCCTGATTCATTTACGAAAATAATGGACTTCAGAAACCAAGATCTGCCTCTAATATTCTATTGGTCATAATTCCTTTTGTTTTAGATTCTTTCATTAGATAAGATGAAATGGAATGAAAGCAGAGAATACATTGGGAACAATAATTATTTTGAGGACAGTTGTAATTTTGAAAATTGTCATAACAAATTTTGTATAAATGCACATACGTCACATGAATAAAATCCTTTTGAAACTTCTCAAGATGCTTGATTAGTCACAATTTTACTTTCTTCCCTTTCACTTCCAGTAAAATTGCTCTCAGAAAGGTCACCAGAGACTCTCAAGTATCTGTTATCTAACATTTCCTTTCTAATCCTTATCTTACTTGATGCCTTTGTACATTTGACTCAAAGTTAGGCTCTTATGTTTCTTTGGCTTCTCTTTCCCTAGCATTTCTTCTATCCCATGTATGCTTATTCATTAATTTCCACTGTTTACTCTTTTTCCCACCATATCTTTAAAACCATCATATCTCCAAATGCACCTATATATTAATAAGCTTTAGTTCATCACTATTTACTTCACTTCATTTATGACAATTATATATATAACTTATGTAGGCCAATAGGCCTACCTCAATAAAGCAAAAATCAGAAGCAAAATGCCCTGAAATTTCAAAACATTGTTCTTGGCGTGTGAACTACATTTTTCCCATAGTAGATAAGTTGGTGGTTATGGTAAAGGCAAGTCACAATACATGAGATCTTTAATAAAAATGAAAGTAATTGTTTTGCATTTTAACAGGAGGTTTTATAATTTTAATTAAATATTTAGACATTTTAAATGTGCTACAATCATCTTTGCTGGACTTACTCATTGAGCAAAGAAATTTCAGGATTCTTTTCTGACTTTCCACGTGAAATTAAAATTTAAAAGTTGATTTTTAAGTTCTCTTGTAAGAATGATCACCCGTTAAATGCATTTGGAATAAATGCAGAAAGATAGATGTGGCACTTGGAATGAATTTCCATACATTGCATGAATAATGATAATGTGGTTCCGTAGTTTCAGTATGAGATAAATTTAATCCACAGAAGGGCTGCCATGGAAATGACTTTCAAACCTATCTCTCATTTAGTCAAGGTTATAAGATTGATTAGATTGCAAATATAAGTTATTTTTTCACCTCTGATACCATTTCATTTCTTCTTTATGATTCACATTGAAAAATCATAGTTATACATTGTTGCGAAAATATGGTTGTGATATGAGAGTGTGTGGAATTTGTACTTTACCTAATTAAGTGAAAAACAGAATTTGCTATGCATCAAGAATATATAAGCTGATCTTAATAAGCTTTTAGATAATCTAAGATGTACTGTTGAAATATTTCAACTGATCAAAAGCTTGGAATTTAAAAGGACTTATTAAAATTCATATCTATTAATACAAGAAATATTCAGTTAGTGGTTTTATTTCATTGATTTGCATAGAATCCAATTTATTCTTTTGATATATATGCAACAGAAAGCATTACTAAATCAATGCAAAATATTTGTCAAGATGAACAAAACGTTTCTTTATTCTTTCAGACACATTATTCTAATCCAATGGAGATTTCTTTAGCTTGGGAAAGCAAAAAATTATGCTATATCTTGATAAGCAGCATAAAAGATGAGATTCAAAAGCCTTGCTTTATAACAAAATTTCAAAGAACATTCAACTTCAAAATTTCCACTGACAGGACGAGCATTAACACAGTGGAAAAGGTTACATTTGTGGTTTTAACATAAGTGAAATTTTCTATGTATACTCTGAGTTAGAACCTTTACACATTACAAAAGACCTCATTTATTTTACAGTGTTTGCTGAGTATCTTTACTGTCTTATCTGGAGGTTGAATCTGAGTGCATACATTTTTTCCAAGTGTGTGGATATGTCTAAATTGTGGAGCTGTTGTGGACATGTGTACATCAGCATTGTATAATAGAAAAATAATGCTCTGTTCTGGTAGCCACATATTTCAAGTGCTCAGTGTCCACACATCACTATGTGTTGGACAGCGTATCTCTTCATTGAGAAATTCTGTGGACTGTGGATCTGCATAGTGTTTATCAGTATTGCCAATTAAAAATCTGTATCAGCTTCTTATATTTGATCACTAATTATGCTTATACCAATGTCTGCATCTGTTTCCAATGGGTCTTATAAAACTTACTGCAATTTTAGTGATTTATAATGATCCCAACTTGTTTATCACAGCTATAGAAGCCAGAGTTTAAAATGGGTCACCAGGATTGTCGTGGAGTTCCTTGTAACACTCAATGACTCAATGTGTGCTCTGGTTGACCTGGAGAATCTCTTAGGGTCAACCAGAGCAGACAAGATGTTTTCCAGTTTAAGCAGCGACAGACCTTATAGAGAAAACAAGGAAGCTCCTGCGGGGAAATCAGATAAAAGTTAATTTTTCAGCCATCCATACTGGCACCTGCCTTGCAGACCTGCCTTCCCATTTAAAAAAAAAAAAAAAATCTGTGCTAATTGAAACTCCATTGCCTTTGTTGTTTCTCAACAAATATGAGGGTTTGAGTCACTTTGGGGCTTGACTCCACTCCAGTGAAGTTCCCTGGCCCCCCAACAGAGATATCCTTTGTCACTCATGTTTTCATTTATCCCACTATATCAGGGTTTGCTGGCCAGAACCCAGCTGACTGTGCTACTAACTAGTGTCTTTTTGGATAATCTGGAATTATTTCCCAAACTCAAGTTTCTAAATTAAACATATCTGTAGTATCTTATTTACTAGGCAAGGAAACATATTCATAGGTTTGGGAAAACTAATAAATGAACATATTTAAAGGGAGCATGTTACTTTCCACAATACCCAACCTGTTTAAGGCAAGTTAAGTACAGAAAATTGTCCAGGGACTTTGCTCAGTGTTATTCCTAGTTCATGGACCTAGGGTTTGATTTTAAGTAATTGCGATGATATGAATGCAGTCCTTTCTATGGATTTGTCAAAGATAATAGCAAGAGGATTTTTTCCCTTTATGAAATGTAATAACCCTTCAAAAATACTTGAGTAGTTAGCTATGAATAAATATATCCAAATTTTGTTGCTTCCTTGTGATTTCCTTTATTTTTAGCTGTTTTTACCCTTGATCCCATACTTTGTCTACCTCCAGCTAAACCAATTCCTCACTCTCTTGCATTCTCATCTGCTTCTCCTTTGGACTTCATTTAATTTTTCAAGTGAGTCTTACTTCTTGCTACTAGAGGACATTTGTACATGCTTTCTTTTTACTTGAAATATTCTATGCCTCCATCTTGAACGTTGGCTTAAAGAAAGATTTTTAAAACCACAAAACAATTAAATTTCTCACTTCCTTGTCTTTATTTTTGTTTCCCATGTTGAGGTCACGATTGTGCTTAGTTTATCATTTCTGAGTGTACATGCATGCACACGTATTTGTATATGTTAAGTATATATGGGCACAAACCTTTGGTTATAAAATATTAAGAGATGTCATTCTCACTTTAAGGCCAGGCAAGACAAACACATTTTTCTGAATTACCATTTTTGAAAAATTGTTGGTTATATATGCATCTTACAGGGATCTAAATTTCAACTCGTTACTTTATATAGAAACCATGGCTTCCTCTAATCTCACTGCTCATGGATATCGAAGCAGAAGCTTCAGAGCTCTAAAATCTGTAGTGTCTTTTGGGAAAGTGAGCTCCAGCTGACACTGAGGATTTGTTGACCGTGAATGTTTGATCTTGGATCTCTCTCTCTCCCTTTTCGCACTCAGTCATAGATGTAAAAGAACATATGCTTTGTGTGTTGCACATATGTAATTTGTGCCACATTTCTGTCTTTTTCTTCTGTGCTTCTAGAACCAGAAGCCCTCTCTACTCACTTATTTCCATTTGTGTTACAAGGCTTACTTCTGAAATTCTCATTGACAACTTGATTCTGGTAAAGGAAAATGAGTTTTCTATACTCTAGAAGAAATGGTTGAGTATGTGGATCCACAGACGCAATAAAAGTGTTTTTATAAAAGAGAGAAAACCATGTCCATGGGAAAGTTTTATGCTTTCTTCTTCTAAATATATTAGAGAGAGGGTCAGTGTCACTGATGTTACTACTCATGTTTTGTTTTAGCTGCAGAGATATTCAGTGGCCAGCTGGTACCCACAGGCTGGTAACCTCCCAGCTTTAGAGACTGTGAAGGAGGAAAAAGAAGTACTATGCTAACTGAGGTGGATGAAAGGAAATTCATGCATTCCTAGGATTCAGCAAAATAAAGAACCAGTGGATACACAGGAGGCCTGCATGGAGCTCCTTAATCTCTATGCAAATAATAGCTTGCAGTGTGTGGCATAGATATTGAACCCCAAGCTTACCCAGAAACTTTCAAAGTTTATTGCAGTCAGTGAATGCATTAACTCATATGCTTTATGGTATTGAGTCCCTTACATCTTTCATTGCAACCATTGGGTATTCACTGGAATGGCCTCAGGAGAATATAATACAAAGAAATAAATGGTACAATGCCCATACTGTCACATATCAGTTTAATATGTTTTCCCCAAGCTACCACGAAATAAAATCAAGCAATGAAAATAATTTCAGTTAAATGCAGGATTTTTTTTTTGCCTTTGTTCTTATATGGATTTAATTGTCTTGCTTTTTACAGGTCAGTGATTTTTAAAAAACAGTTGATTGCTTTGGTGTCCTGTCAACAGAAAAGCAAACTGATGCACTGCCTCAACTGCACCTTCCTGCGTCTTACTAAAGGATCTCACGGTGCTGTGTTTGTTCTATAGAAAGTCATCCTCATGGAGCAGTTGGGAATAAAAATGTAAGAAAAGCCAGTATACAGGTGCTATGGGAGTTGCTTTCAATTTTCATTAACATTTCTCCTTTCTCAGTCTAATTTACGTCAGGCCCTGAACCTATGAATCTCATGTTAATTTGGACAGCTTACCTCTGTCCTAAAGCCAAAGAGTTGGAAATTGTTTTATTCCCTGCCCCCATCCCACACACCAACCAGGTTTCCTCATGAATAATCAAAGTCAAAATTAAAGGCAACATGTAGCTAAGTGTGTTAATTAATGTGTTCCTTCTGGGAGAGCCTTTTACAAATTCAATCTGGTCATTACATTCCATTCTTTATTTTTACTCTGCTCTTGAAGACAATATCTTTCACATGCTGAGAACTAATATCCAAGCTTTATAGTGAGTCCTCCAGTGATTCTGACTGAGGAAGCACAGCCCCATTCAAATTACTTCCACTAGGGTATGGCGTCAGGGCAAACATGACGCCAAGTTCTCTTTCCAATAACGAACTGGAAGATTTAGCCAGTTCAGGTTCTGGAAATAGTTTACTATTGTTTTTGTTGTTCTGAGAGGGAAGCAGACCTCAGAGGCTCCGTGGAGCTAGAAAAACTGGGCTTTTGGAGTAGGTGGGGTTATAAAACAGAAGACTCACCTAGGAGGTGGAGCTCAAATGAAATATTTAATGGTCATTTGCTCCCTTTTAAGGGCTCCATCTCTGGCGTTCTTACTCATTATGTCTAACCAGGTTCTCAGAAATCAAAATTTAACAGCATTTCTGTGTCCTTCTAATAAATGGCCATATCTTAATAATCTTTGCCTTAACTTAAACGTCTTTTTTTTTGAAAAATTTAATATAAAATCATCATCTTGAAATGAGTCTGTTTAAAATAGCAGAGACCATGGTTATAAAGACTACTGTTATTTAGAGTCAAAAAAGCAACTATAAATACATTTATTAAATGTCCGTGTTTAGGTTGTAGCTGGATACATGCTTATCATTAGCTCAAAAGCTGAGAATAAAGCTTGCACTGTGTACTGACATAAATTATTTATGGCAAGGAATAGAGGGACACATTAAAGAGGTTGTTTTTGTTTTAATCTAAGTTATCAGCTGAATCCAAAATAGATTTTTGACCCAATTTACTCTGATTAAAGACCATACTCCAGATGTTGTTTAGAAACACACACACACACACACACACACACACACACTGAGAATATGTACTCAGATTAAAAATGCACAGAAATTCTGAAGTGACATATTTTTTTGAATCTAAATCATAATTAGCGTTACTTCTTAGAATAGCATCAAGCACCTTACACAGATCAGAAAATTTATTTATGACTTGATAGAAATTTATGGACTAGGAAGCTGGACCAGGTATCACAAATCCTAGGACTGGAACTGAAAAATGAGCAACAAGAAAGGCTTTTGTTTAGTGAAAAGCTGATCTAGTTCGACTCTCCCTTGAGACGTTAGGAAGACAAAATCTCTTGGTCAGTGACTTCTAGTTGATGGCAGCCCCCAGACTAGAGCGAGGTGTCTTGAATTTAAGTCCAAAGATTTTCAATTACAGGCGCAATGTTCTCTTGCTGTTGAATATTCCATGTTTCATATAACTGTGTTTATTTCAGTACTTACTTCTGAAACATATGGAACATTTCCTAAATGTTCTTAAAGAACTTGGAAGGAACTGGTTCAAAATGTATGCGGTGTCAAACACCCCAAATTCACAGCAATGATTCTTCTGATTGGGATGTAGACTGGCATCGCCCTCTGCACACACAAGCTCTTCCAGTGTTGTTAACCTGCCTAGTGGGGTTCCTAATACACTTTGAAAAAATACAATAGAGCTAAATTGGCACGTGTCTGAGCTGAAAATTGATGTAGATTTTCATCTGCACAGTGTTCCTGAGATTTACTGTTATTATTACTCTTAGACAAAACCGTCCTTCCTCCTTGCCCAGAATGCATATATTTGTAGGTCAGAAAGGAAAGGCAATTGCATATAGTATGAAATTATCATGTTATTCTAATTATAAAATCATATGCATTAGTGATTTTCTTTAACATTTTCTCTTAACGTCATCAAATTTTAATTGGCAACTTATTATTGGAAACCTTTTTAACAATGAAATATAATTTTAATGTACTAGTCAAGATACAGCCCTTTTTCTGAAACATAAGAAGGTAAATAGTCTTTCTATTTAAGCTACAATGGTGAGATCACATACTGGTGTATTCAGTGAAGGTATTACTATTTTATTTCTAAGAAAAGCAGTGGAAAAGGATGGTACTTATCACTCTAAATCTACATTTTAAACAAGAAAACTCAAATTATTCTTATGATTCATCTTTAAAGAAAAAAGTTTCATCCAGCACAGAAAAAAAAACCTGTGATACCTAATTGCTTTACTCAATTTGGGGGAGAAAAAGTAAAAATTATCTTGCTATTTATAGACTTCCAAGTCATAAATAGAATTTAGAAGATTGTTAAATTAACCCTATATCTGCTCCTCCAATACCCATCCATTTCCTGTTTTATTCCATCTGAAAATAGGAAAACCTACTATATTCAAAGGCACTTTATTTTATTATTGAATAGTGCCTGTAATAATGTAAATGTTTTTCCTCGTACTAAACTTAAATATTCTTCTTTCAACTTGCTCCCAAGTTATAATTCTGTGTGCGTTTTATTTATTTATTTATCTGGTGCCACAAATTGAACTCACGACCTCATGCTTGCCAGTAAGTGCCGTGGCACTGAAATGTGTCCTTTGCCCCCCAAGATATAATTGTGAACCTTGTGAAAAATTTTCTAAGATAGAAAAGTACCATAAATTTATTTTAAAACTTTTTGATTGTATAGGGTGGAAATTAACATACATTTTTTAAAAGTTTTCAATTTTGAGATAACTTTACAGCTGCATCAATTCTAAGTAACAAAAAGTTCCCACATACTCTTCAAGCAACTTTTTTCAATAACTTTATTGTTATAATACAAAATGACAACCAAAAAGTAAAATAGAGACAACCCTCTCATCTAACTCAGATATCATCAGTTTTCTAAACATTCATTTGTATGTCTTTACTTGTCACTACATTCAAAATACAAAACGGTTTCTTCAGAAGGCTTCCTTGTGCTAATATTTTACTGCTACAGCCAACTAACTTCTCGTTCTGAGTCCTTAGCAATCCATTTTATGTATCCACAGTTTTGTTATTTCAAGAAGGCTATTTGGATGGAACCATATAGTCATTAATTTTTTTAGATTGGTTTATTTCATTCAGTATAAATATTCATCTACATTGTTTGTGTTCAAAAGTTCACTCTATTTTAATTATTAAATAGCATTTGCAGTGTGACCATGCAATATTTAAAAAAAAAATACTCATTCATTGACATAACTCTTGGTCACTTGGTTTTGGGCTACTGTAAATAAAGTTGCTTGGCATATTTTTTGTGTGAACATAAAATTTCACTTATTTAAGATTCTTGATCTAGATTGCAATGCCTGGAGTATAAAACACTGCACTGCAGCTTTTTAAGAAACTGACCAACTACTCTCCAGGGTGGCTGCATAATTTCATAATCCTGACAGCAAAACATATATGATATTACATGCAGTATCATCTCCTTTTGCAAAGAACCTACTCCAAATATATTTAATGTTTAGTTTTCATTATTATTGGCTTTCTGTTTAAACAATCCCACAGCTGAATTAACATTGTAGATAGGATTTTTCTCTCATTGTATCCCTGTAGAAGATAATGTATTTTACTACCAGACACCCTCTAAAGAATCAGAATTTTCATTCTGCAAGCTGTTGAAAATGTCGGCTGCTAACAGCTCGTATGGGTGATCGTATCCAAGATTTGCTCTGAACTAAAGAAATGAATGCGCCTTATATCTTCTGTCACTAAAAAAGGAAGCACAATATTTTTTAGGCCTGTTTGGGTAATAGAAATAGCATTTTCTGTACTCGCACCAATTCTCTGAGTTATGTATCTGGTAAAGAATTTCAGTGTTTAGTGGGGTAGTGGGGTCCAGGGTAGGGAAGAGCTCTCAATAGGGCATCTGGGGTACAGTGTAAGTTCCCCCACCAGCACTGGATAGTCCTATGATGTAAAAGATGACAAATGATCTTTAGGGCAGGTCTGAAAAAAGGAAATCAAAACTAACACATCGAGTTAGTAATGCAACTTCAGTTTAAATCTATTTTGTTTTCTGATGAAAATAGACACCAATTCTTCTTTTATATTCCTGAAGCACCTGACATAGTGCTTTACTGGATCGGAATGAAAAAAACAGATAATCAGCAGTTACATGGCTCAATCAAATGGGAAGTATTTGTAAGAAGTGAAATGCTCTGGGACTTTATGCATATAGGCAATGAATGCCTGGCTGAATACATTTAAGCAAACATCCAAGTGATATTTATGCACACTAAATTTTGAAATGTCTTGTTTCAGACAAACATTCCAGTTTGTAAAAAGAAGTTCTATCAGGCATTGTGGTTAACACTGGTTTGGGGAAATTATAGCAAAGGTCTTTTTGTGTCAATATCCACAGTAATATGGAAGTCCAATAATATAGTTGGCACAAGGGAAGAACCAATACTTTTTTTCTGTCCTTCCTCATCAACAGATAGAGTATTTCATGAACTTAGCCTGAGTCATAGAAGGATAAAGCCTTTAGATTTTTAGACTAGTTGGTTTGTGAAAGACATAAAGCTTTAATACCAAGTAAGATCAAATTTGTGGGATAATCCTTATTCCCATCTGGAGAGTGTTAAATATTCTCTGATGGGTAGCAAAGCTGAGTTGCCAAGGGGCTTATCGAGTTATCTCTGCTGGTCTCAGCTGGCAATACAGAGAGACTCAAAATGCAGTAATGGAACAAATTAATGTCCCTGTCCCTGCTGGGAGAGCAGCAGGGAGTTAGCTGCCATTGGGGTGGAATTCATGTCACAGAAAAGTCACATGCCTGAGGAGCAAAGCCAAAGGAGGGAGATAAGTAGACTGGCAATGCAAACAGAGCAGGAGCAGGTTTTTCTAGGACAGACGTGTACATGAGTAGTCATGAGCTGACTCTGGTTTACATCTGAAGTTTATATACCGTATGGTCTCTGGTTTTAACCTTGGTTTCCTGGGTAGAGTATGCTGACACAGTTGACATCTGGTGAGGCACTGACTCGGTGTTTTCCATGAGTTATTATATGTACCCTTCATGGAATCTATAATATAATTTTCTTATTTCTATTTTATATGTGAGAATTTTTGAGGTTTATGGAATATTAGAAATTTGAAGTTCCAAGTTTACTTTACTCCATACTTCATAAGCAAAATTTTCATGCATTATTTTCTGGTAAGAAAATGAAAGATTAAGGGAACAATTCATTTTTTTCATGTCAGTTGGTGTATTCGGTTTATTTACCTCATCTGTTTGTACAAAAAGGAAGTCATTTATAGCTCCTAAGTATATGACTACATACAACAGAAAGTCTTTCATGCCCAACACTTAACTGCCTGCCTATCCTTGCACTTTTAAAAACAAATGTGACAGTGGTCTGAATTATTTTTTAAAAACAATTTTATGTGGCTTTTGTCTTGCTGTTGGAAATGGCACACAATGGCGAAACCCGTTCATATAATTTCAAGGGGAGTGCATTGTAGGAAGATACTGGAGATTGCAGAGGAGTAACAGGTTTGTTCTGATTTTTAGTTATCTGTTTGTGTTAGTTACTTTTCATTCTCCTTGCTAAGACAAAATACCCAATGCCCAACATGAAAGAAGGAAAGGTTTACATCTTACAATTTTGGAGGTTTCAGTCCATACTCATTTGGCTTCAAGGCAGGGTGGTATGACTGAGCTGCAGTTCATGGCAGCCACAAACAGAAAGGTGGAAAATGTCAAGAGAGAGAGAAACACACCTTCGCCCAGATATATCATATCCTGGCTTCACCTGTGAAGCACACCACCAATCTGAGCGCTAGACAAGGAACCAATCACAAATGCTAGATTTGGTCAAGTCCTTAATTGCATGAGGCTTGGGGGCCACTGACATAAACCATGAGAGTGTTATAACACTGATGAGAGCCAACATGGTGTCCAGTTTCTGAATCACAGTCTCTGCAAAGTGATTCTAAGTAAGGTTCTTCATTTTTCATGTTTTTAATTTTAAACTTTTAATTTGTGGAGAACTTCTGTGGGTGACAGTGGGGTCCACTGGCATATTTTCAAAGAAGCAGTGGAGTTTTAAGTTTCATCAATGCAAATACCAGAATCCTTCCAGGAAGTAGCATGGCAACAAAATATAAATCCAATGATTTGTGCAGTAGAAAAATCACTCTAGCATGTAAATAGTAGCCACAGATGAAGCAGCAAAATATTTCAAATATTTAAATTGAACAAATGTTCATTGAAGCCACACCTTTTTAAAAGGTATTATGCCAGGTGTAAGAGTGAACACACACACACACACACACACACACACACACACACACACACACTTATGTCATCGTATTGGCAAAGTAAAGTGAATTGGAGCTGATCCAGCTTGATAACTCACTAAGATTGCTGAACCTTCTTTCTCTATAAATGTTATTGAGATCAAGGTGATTAATAGAGCTGTTGAGTTCAGCTGTATCCTTGCAGATAGGCCTGATGGATCCATCAATTACTGGTACAGGTATGTGGAAATCTCCAACTATAATAGTGGATTTGCCTATTTCTGCTTGCACGTCTATTATTTTTCTTATGTTTTGAATATACATTATATATTTTAGTATATTATAGATTTATTTACTATTTCTATATCACATTTTATTTACCTCTTATCTGAGTTTTCATGTTTAAAGGCAGTTTCTTATACATAATATAGTTGATTATTTTTTATATACTTGGCAATTATTTGTCTTTTTATATTGAATTCCTTTACACTGTTCCCATTTCTATCCATCATGGTATGGCTAGATTAATATCAATTATGTTTGTAACTTTTTTTCTATTTCTTGCATTTTTTCTTTGTAAACTTTTCAATTCTTTTTAAATATGTATGTATGTATGTATTTATTTATTTTTGCATGCTCTGGATCTAGCACAGCATTTGACTTACTTCTACTTTCTTTTATTTTTTGTTACCAGGAATTGAACTCAGGACCTTGTGCTTGCCATGTGGGCACCATGCCACTGAGCTACATCCCTCCCCGTTGCTTCTACTTCCATGGTTATTTTAATATATCAAAATAATCATTTCAAAATTTTAGTTCTTTGAATTTGAAATGCATGTAAGCATGAATCTAAATCCACTTGCAGATAGTAATATATTCCTTCATCATAGCACAGACCTTTATAATAGAGTACTACCAATTCATTTCTCACGTCCTACAACATAGCTTCTTCTCTCTGTGAAGCTTACCCAAACGTTATGAACTTGCAAACATTTTACTATCATTCAAACCCTATTACAATGGTTACTTTGGATATTTTTTTATTTATCTGGCAATTAGGAAGAGGAAAACTAAAACTTTAGTTAACAACCTGTGTTCGTTTTCTGATAGTTTTCCTTTCCATATGTAAATTCAATATCCTGACCTACAACATTTTGCCTCTTAGGGTCTGGGGATTTAGCTCAGTGGCATAAGCGTCTGCCTGGCAAGTGCGAGGTCATGAATTTGATACCTAGGACAAAAAAAATTGTTTTGCTTCTTCTGGAAGAATTTCACTTACCATTTGTTTTAGAGTAGGTCTGTTATTAACAAGTTCAATCAAATTTATGGCTGAAAAACTCATTATCTCCTTCATGTCCAAATGTTATTTTATCAGACATAACAGTGTAGTTTGATGATTTTTCAACACTTTTGATATTTGTTTCTAGTCTCTTCATGTCTGCATCCATTTCTGATAAAAAATCTATTTTTTATTCCATTTTCATCTATATGGAAAGGTATTCTTTTCCTCTGACTTCCTCCTGTATTTTTCTCCTCTTTCTCATTATCTTTTTTGGCATTTTATCTTGGGAAGTTTCAGAGAAGTTTCCATTCTCCCTGATTTCTTGGTAGTCCTCACTCTATACATGAATCCAGTAAGAGTTTTCTTCATTCATGTTAGTGTTTGTGGATTTTTATGACTTCCTTTGGATTTTTCAAATTTTATTCTTGTTGCATCACAACACAGATTTTCTTGTGTGTTATTTTTTTTCCATTTGAGCCTTTAATATGAGTTGTAGTTATTTTAAATTGCCTCTCTGATACATAAAATATCCATATTATATCTGAGGATGGTTCTCATTGTGTTTATTTCTTCAAGCTCTATGTTTTTCTTTCCCTTTAGTATATCTTGAAGATTTTTATCAAAAGTTGGGCAGGATACATTGAGTATTGGGAGCTGAGTTAAATAGGCCTTTAGTGTGAGGTTTCACATCATCGGGTTAGGACCTAGGTTATGGATTGTATTTGCTGTAACAGTAGCTGCCTGAAGTTTCCATTTCCTTTAGTGCCCTTGGTTTTGTCTCCTTTTGGGTGTCCTTAAAGCCAACTTCCAAATAAAATCCATTGATTTCAACATTCCCAAGCATAATTCACCATTATTTTAGTGGAGTGCTGTTGAAATAGTTAACTGATCCCTAATTTAGGATGATTCAACTTATGATTTTTTACTTTAGCAAGACACAATTGAAATACACACTCAGTAGGAACTGTACATTGAAGTTTGAATTTCGATGCTTTTCTGGATAGGAAGTAACATAGGCTGCAATCCTTCCTCATGCTGCTGGGTGGTGACGGTGAGTCTCAGCTCCTAGCAGCCTTGCACTTAGGAGAAACAACAGGTCCCAAACGTGACCACAGCCAAGTTCCCTACACAAACACAAATGTGACTGTCTTCCCCAAATTCATAAAACAACTTAAATTCATAAACCGAGGAACTACTGTGTATAATAGATTCACAGATAGACCCATTACATTCAGGATAAACATATACAGGGTAAAATATGATCAAGATATTTTGTATCTACACTGAGTTTTTATAAAAGGTAATTAACTTTACCTTCTATAACTTTTTATTTTTGCAATTAATACGACATGTATAGTGAGAAAATATTTTCTAGCTATTACATGCCATATCAAAGTTAATTATTGTAATTTTAACCATGCAATGTTTTTAATCACTTAATGTTAATTACTCTTTTCTATCTATCAAGAACTTCTTTTGCTGACTATTAGAAAGGACATAGCTTAAAATTTCTTTTTTGGTGCTCTATTCTCTGCTTAAATGTTGCTTAAACATGTTTTATCATCTCCGTAAATGCCATCAGCACTCATTTTTAGTGCACTGAAGAAACTTAGATGATATTGAAAAAGTGTGGGAAAAAGCTGACCACACCTCATATTTAAAAGGATACAATTTATCTCTGTAACTGAAAACTACACAACTCATGCACAATTTAGCTAGTGTCATTTAGGACAAATGATATGCTGACCATTAATGCTTTCTAACTTAAAGGAGAATAGACACAAAACAGGAAAAATATGCATGAACCAATGCTATATTGTGATGTATTCTCTTCCACATGAGCATAGGCCATGTCAGATTTAGATGAAGAGTTGATGTGAGATCGTGGAGCCCTCAGAAGGCAGATCATGTGTCTCAGTTCAGTGTTAATTTTATACATCGAGGACGTAAGAATGGCAGTTTCATGTATCTTCCTTGCAATTTATACTGACTGGTTTGACATTTAACAATTGAGTTAAAAATACTTTTTAAAGAGTAATAGGCAAAACTGAAAATACAGGAGGGAACGCAATGAGAAAATTTGTACATGATATGGGCAAGAGTCTTATCACGTCAATGTCTCAACAAAAGTTTTAGATGGGTGATTAGAAAACCAGGGTGGTTTAATGTGTTCCCATGGTTTAGTTTTGGATTTACTTTTCCATTTAACCCATTTCTTGCCTACACCAGTTTAAAGAAGTTGGTTTTTTTAAACAGATATTTGTTAATAACAATAAGAATATAATGTGAGGTATTTTAGGACAAGAAGGAACTGCGGGAAATATTAAGGATTGTATTTCCCCTGAGAAATTTGAAATTAAGAATCCTCTTTCAAAAATGCTTTAGGAAAAGCTGACTAGAGACAGTTATTGAAGGCTGTTAGTGGATGACCTTATAGGGTCCTGCAACCAAACAGTTCAGTGATTCTGTGATTTTTTTAGAGTTGCAAACAAGCTTTGCCAGCTCATGATAAAATTTGCAAAGCTGCTTATGGTCTGCAAGGATTAGTGGGGCCCTGTGAACGCACGGATTAGACTTTATGTTTTAATGTGTCTGTCCTCACAGACAGAAATGACACTGTTCCTTCAACTTCAATAGGCTAGGCAATGTCCCAGTCCTGAAAATACTGAATTCTTTGTATACCTCAACCCACCCTTTTTTGATCAAGGTCATATACATTGTGAAGCAGATGAAGTAAATTGACCTTGTAAGAGATGATTAGAAGAAAGTTCATAAAAGCACAGAATCTCTGAATGGAAATTTCTCTCAAGTTAATAAAGGAGTCTGTCTTATCTGTTTACAGCTTTAGGTAGATGAGATAGTGTGGAGATTCTTCACAGGGAATTCTCGAAGAAAAACTTGTGCTTGCTCAAATACATACCAGTGTTATTTTAGGTCATCCTTTGGTCCTGAGGATGTGGATAATCCTAAAGGAAGCAAATGGAAGAAAAAGGAAACACATCCCAAGAGGAGTAAGATGGCTTGGAAGAAAAATGAGTAAAGGTGATGCAGGCTCAATTACTAACTCTTAAGGGCACTAATGTCAGAATATCCCACATCTAGCAGAGCTATGGTTTCTCAAATAATTAAAATTGATTCAAGAGACACTCAAAATTTGTTCATGGATGCCCTTGTTGAGGATCAATTTATACAAAGCTGCATTCTAGGTGGAGAGTAAATCAGACTAGCACTCTATTACTTGGAAGTCATAATGCAAGCTGTTGATAGAGAAACACGGGTACTGAATCATAATAGAATATTCAGAGTTTTTTCCCAATCCTTGTAAAAAAGGGCTCAAGGATTTTTCCAGAAAAATTTGTAACAATATGTGTAACATGCACACAGCGATGTACCATTGCTCTTTGTTCTTCCTTTGTTCATTTTCTTCTTCAACTTGATGAGGAAGTAGGTGTCAAAAAACCCAGAACCATGTGGAAATATCACTCTATTTCTCTAATGTCTTTATAAATAAAGACAAAAAGGTATAATAGATATTGTGAAATAGGAAGAAAATGTTTAAATGGGAAGAGGAACTAAGGGGTAGGATGGAAAAAGAAAATGGGGCAAAGAAAAAAATAAGAAAAGATGAAAAAAATGGAAACAAGGCTTTTGTAAATAAGGAGAAGAAATGTTTTAAGGGAGGGGAGGGGAATGGGAAAGAAAGAAAAATTGGGATATATCATGTACAGATACAAATGTCCCATGGTGACTGTGATCTTTATGTATATCTAAAATGTGCCAATAAATTAACTAATTTTATTTAAAAAATATATATAAACCTATGAAGTGACTCATAAAATACAAACACTGAAACAAACAAAAACACGCAAATGACTGCTCTTTCCCTTACAAGCTAGCCAAAACTCTCCTTACCAAAGCCTGAGGTAAAACAAGGGGAAAGCTTAGTGATTATCTCATTAAAACCAAGTCAGGGAGTAGCAATTGTTTTTGGAAAGTTAAAAATTACAAAAGTAAGGCTCTTGGAAGTGGCATGAAAAAAATGCTCCAGGAAAGAATCTAGTTGGATGTAAGTAAGAATTTTTTTCAAATAAATAAATTCAAGCAAACCAGACTATTTGCACTTCATTTAACTTCATTCCAACAAAATTGATAAGAATTGTAATCAGATACCATAGTGATGTGCACCTTTAGTGCCCACTGCTCCACACCTACTGGTACTATATCTAGGTTTAGATAATGCTAACATTTATTTAAAGATATTGTAAAAATTCTAAAAGCCTTGTAGAGCCCTGTAGTCTCCAGCCCTGATCATTTGGAAGGCATTTTACATTTAATTCATGTATAAATACATGCTTGCAGAGATTTCACATTCTGGACTTTGGAAAAATTTTAGTTTTTATATTTATCCAAGTCGTAGTCGTTCATATGAATATAATATTTCTTCATACGTTCAGAAATTCACATTTTTAGTTATTTTCCTGGGCTGTTTTCCCTTTCTTGTTTTCAGCATCTGGAGAGTTTTCATCATATTTGCACACTGCTTTTCTCTGTGTCCCTTCTGGATCATTGAAATATCTACCTCTTCTGCATTATACCACAAATGATCAGACTATCCCAGCTGAATTTTCATGAGAAAGAAGAACAATTGTAGCAGAAAATTTAGTGGCAGAAGAATGGAACCCATCAGGCTTTCTGTGCTATATGCACTATTTGCCTAGCACTGATAATAATGTAAATTACAAAGTCAACCATTACTGCCCACAAAATTTAAATTCCAAGGGAGCCACAAAGAACGTTAAAATGGACCAAGCTGATAGATGGAAGGTGACATTTATCCTTTGGAGAGCAATCAGGAGTGGGCATGAATACCCTTTCTTTTCTTGCCTTTTGTCTTGAAAAGTCACTCAACATTAGAAAACAAATCCTAAATTTTTATCTGTAGAGCTTCAATTCAAATGATTTAGAACAATAATTTTAAAAAATGAGAACTGAGAAAACACAGAATTTAACTTTGGCTATCTTATGGAGTGCTCATACACTATTTATCAAACAATCCCCCTCTATCTTTGAAGTTAAAAAAATGCACCAACTTCGCAACAGTTTTATGATGGAATTTGCCTGGTAAGGATATTTCTCTTCCTAAATAACCTTGCTCTGGTGACGCCTTTTGGACATGAATTATTTTGTCCTCCACAGAGCACACTTCAGCTCGCAGAGTAGGGTTGGGGAGCCTAATGGAAGGATTTGTCAAGGTACCTGCAGTGCGAGAGTGCTCTACTGCCAGAAGCTGATTCATTGATTTCCAGACAGATTCATAGTTTAAGAACCAACAGCTGCGAATTCATAATTTCTTCACTGGAGGTAGGGAGGTGGTAATCGGTTCAGTGATCTGTTATGTGTGCTGAGGAGCAGACTAGCTCAGTCTTTTGCTTTTTTCTCTCTTTCATATTTTTAGAGTTGTATACAGATGCTATTTAGGTTGGCTTGAGCTAATGCAATTTTTAATAGAATTTGTGCCTTATTATTCTCTGTCATTATTGCTGAAATATACAACTCACCTAACTGAACTCTTACTGGTAAGTCTTCCTTAACTAAATCTATTAGAATTTGCTTATAACTTATAATCATCTTAGCAGGTTTATATGATTGATGGAACCAAAATCATATTGTAAGGTATAGCTCATTTTGGCTAAAAGAATCTATTGAGGAGCTGGGGGTTCAGTTCAGTGGCCTAAGTGCCTGCCTGGTAAGTGTGAGGTTGTGAGTTTGATCCCTGGTTTAAAAAAAAAATCTATTGATAACATAGGGGACAGCTGTTAAAGAACCAAAGTAAAAAGTGAAAAACAAATATTCAAAAATGTAAAAAAAAAAAAAAAGAAAAAAAGAAAGAAAGAAAAGCAGAGCAACCCACTGCAAAAGCTTCTTGATTTCATTTTGCTCCTGGAGTGGGTGGATTTGCTGATGCCACCACCAAGATCACAGATCTTGGAAAAGAAATGAAGTGATTTATCAAAATGAACAGATATGGATGCTAGTGGTTTATAAAAAAATACACTTGTTCATTACCTAAATGTGTAACTACATTCTCAATTCCTGCAAGGAGCATTTGGTACTAATCTCATTAGCTGAACCTTACATCATCATTCAAAGAACCTGAGAATGTGTGTACTTGTTATGTGCTATGTTACACTTAGAATGGCAAAAAAGGCAAATACGATCCCCCTTTTACCAGATGCCTATACCTCCTAAAGAGATGTAGGCTTTCTTTTTATTTCTAGATGTATTCATGTATAATTGCCAAATCACATTTCTATATGTTTATTATTTACGAATAATATTTGGAATATGTTGCTAAATGATCTCCCCAAACAAGCTAATTAGCATAGTATCTCTATGTTTCCATTTTTTCTGTTTTCTTGTTTTTTCCTTTTGTGGGAGAGCACACAAGATCAACCTTCACAGCAAATTTTAAGTGTGCAATATAGTTTTGTCAGCTCTAGTCATATCATTACATATTAATTATCCAAAATTTCTAATTGAAGCCTTCTCATATGTAGCTTTGAGCCAGTGTCTCCTCATTTCTCATCCTCTCGTGATCCCACACTCTGGCAACCACTGTTCATAGATTAAATACCATCAAATGAAAAGCCCCTGTATAGAAAATGAAGCAAACAACACAGCACTCGACTACTTTAGGCTCTTTGTGTAAATGAGATTATGAAGTACTTGTTCTCTTGTTTTAGGCTTAATTATTTTACTATGATATCCTTTAGATTCATTCGTGCTACCATAAATATAAGAAGTCCCTTCCTTTAATGGTTGAATAATATTCAGTTGCATGAGTATGTGATCGTGTGAGTATAATTAAATTTTCTTTATCAACTACTCCATCACTGGACATTTAGATTATTTTTACATGTTGACTATTTTGAATAATACTACAGTATACACAGGCTTATATGTATTTCTTGAAGACACTGATTTTGTTTTCTTAGATCATTTACCAAAAAGTAGGATTACTGGATTATAAATTAGTTGCAGCTTAAATTTTTGAGAAGATTTGATACTACTTCCCATAATTATTATACAAATTTATATTCCTACAAAAAAATGAATGAATGCTCCCTTTTTTCCACATTTGAACCAATCCTTGTTTTGTAGTCTTTTTTTATTTTAAATTTTAATCTTTACTTTTTAATTAACACATAATTATATCTATTTATGGGGTGAGAAATAATGATTTCATACATATATACTTGTGTAATGTTCCTATCCAGGTAAACATACGTGCCTACTAAAATATTTTTCATTTCATCTTGGTGAAAGAGCTCAAAACCCTTTCATTTGTTTTAAAATATAACTTTGATTCATTTGTAGGAAAATAGATGCACTTTGAGATCAGAAATTTAAATAAAATAAATGAAACACACAAGCCTACATATTGCACGATTTCCCTTATATAAAAAACCCAAAGTATAAATAAAAAGCAAATATAGATAAAATACAGGGAGATAGAATTTTTGCAAAAAGGAAAGAGACCAAGAAATGAAGGGAAGGGGAAGGGAGAAGGGAAAAAGCACAGGATTAAAGCAGAATTCAGATGTGTTATGTACATGTACCAACTCCCCACCATTAGTGTAATCATTATATATGGCAAACATCTGCTGATAAATAAAACTGGGAAAAAAGGAAGGAAAAAACTATAAAGTACCCTTACCATTATAGACACCTTACCTGTTCAAAGCAAGTTTTTCCTAACTGTAACATAATATCCAGTGACCAACCTTGTCTCATCAACCTTCATAGTAATCACTACTGTACTCCCACTTCGTGTGAGACCAATTTTTAAAATTTCACATTGTCCTTTATCTTCTTGGTAATGGCCATACTAATAGTTGTGAGATATATCATTAGCGTTTTCACATATGTTTTCTGGATGGACAATTAGTGATGTTGAACACCTTTCATATACCAATAGGCCTTAAAAATTGACATTTTTAAGAAATGTCTACTCAGATAATTTACTGATTTTAACTAGGTTATTTCTTGTTTTAAAATTCTGTTCTTTCATTATTTTGCTACTACACTGTATGAGTTCCTGATGCATTTGAATATTATTATCTATATTTATAAAAGTTTCCCTTTCTGCAAGTAAACTTTGCATTGTGTTGTTTGCTTCATTTTCTATACAGGAGAATTTTCATTTGATGCTATGTCATCTATGTATTCTTCCTTCTGTTGTCTACACTTTTCATGTCACATCCAAAAAATCATCACCTAAATGACTCTTAAGAGAGCTTTTCAGTTGGATGTAGTTGGCGATCCACTCCTGCAATGTCAGCACTCTGGGTGGATGAGACCAGAAAGACTGCAAACTTGATCCTAGTCTGGGCAACTTAGGGACTTAGTGAGACCCTGACTCAAGATGAAAAGCAGTTACTAAGGACTGGAGATGGAGTTCAGTGTGAAGGCTCCGGGTTTTATCCCCAGTACTGGGGTTAGTGGAGGGTGGGGTGGATAAACAAACAAGAAAACTTTTCCCTTAAGTTTTCTTCCAGTGGTTTTCTAGTGTCAAGTCTTATAACATATTTTGAGTTGATTTTTGTATATGGTGTGAGGGAAAGGCTCCGTTAAAATACTAGCAAACCCAATTCAATAATATATTAAAAGAATCATATTGGTGGGCTATAACAGAGACCTTCTATACTGTGGGTGGAAATGTAACCTAGTGCAGCCACTATGGAAATCAGTATGGAGGCCCCCTGAAATATAAATATAGAGATACTATTTGTTTCAACCCACCAGTCTGGGGAATATTCCTGAAAGAGTTAAAATCAGACCACTATGGTGCTATCTGCACATCCATATTTATTGACCCACAATTCGCAATGGCTAAACCATGGACAATAGCTTAGGTGCCTGTCAATAAATGAATAAAAAAATGGTCTATATACACAGCCATAAATTATGAAAGTGTGTTACTTATGGGAAACTGGATGGAGCTAAAGACCATTATGTTAAATGTAGTAAAGCAGACTCAAAAGGTCAAAAATCACATTTTCTGGTATGCAGCAATTTAAAAAATATCAGATGACAGGAAATGATGGGAAAAAATGAGATGACAGGAAAGTAGAAAGGAAATTATTAGAAAAGAGGAAAGTGATGGGGCAGGGGGAATAAAGAAAATGGACGCTATGATGTAAAGGCAGTGGTGACATGGTTCACGACCTTGACTCATTCCACCATTCCAGGAAAGATGGCCACAGCCGTGTTCATAATAACCCAGTGTTAAATTCACTGATGGAAGCAAAATTTTGCCAAATGTTTCTTGTTCCAAAGCTAATTGTTCACATACAGAAGGTTTTGTGAACCAAGGCACCAGGTTAATCAAAATGTTATTATATGCCTATAAGAAAACCCTAAAATGAGACCCTTATTCTGTCTAGCTTATTTAATATGCACTAATAAAATTTTTTAACAATTAAAAGATCACAATTTTCAAAGGAAAATTTTAGAAGGATGCAGAAATTTTAAAAAATCAATAGATTACTCAACTCTACTCTGCTATCTATATGCTTTTGTGTAAAGGCAAATAAAATCTCGGGCATGAGTATCTCACTTGTACACAGACCTATTCACAGCTCACCAATAGCTCAATATCCCATCTAAGCTACAGATCATTTAATTTCCAATTCACTATATAACTTGTTAAACTCTTTGATCACTTACTACTATAATGTACAGTTTCTCAAAACATTATTTCATCAGCCAAATATTTACCATAGAAGGCAATATGGCCATGTTTTTAACAAACAAAATTCCTTCAATCACGATAAACTATTTGGAAAAAAATTTCATACACTATGACAAAGTTGAATTTATCCTTGGCCTGTAGGGTATTTCAAAAATATATGCAAATCATTCAAAATGATGCATTACATTAAATAATGAAAAGGAAAATTCCTGCATAATTGTCTCATTAGCAGCAGAAAAGCATTTTTCAAAATTGACATCTATTCATAATAAAAATCCTTTCTAAAATATAGGCAAGGAAGGAACTTGTTTTCTCATCTTGTGGGGGGGTGGAGAGAAGAGGGGCTCAATATAACTTAGTTGTAAGACACCTGTCTAGATTATGTGAAGCCCTGTGTTCAATCCCCTATATGATAAAATAAATAAACAGATGAATGCATGCATGAATGAATGGATAAACTCATGTATGAAAAATAGATAGCTAACATACAATCCTGGTTTGTTAACTTAGGTAGATCCTACTGTCTCCACTTACTAGGTAAGTAATGTAAGGCAAATCTACCCCTCTCTCTCTCTCTCTCTCTCTCTCTCTCTCTATATATATATATATATATATATGAAATATATATCTATATATAGATATATATGAAATATATATAGATATATATAGATATGTATGAAATATATATATCTATATATAGAGAGAGAGATAAATATAAATATATATATATATATATATCACCCTTGTGTGCTTGAATAAGGAGAAGATTACGTTTATGCATATAAATCACTTATTCCCTCAATAAATAAATGGATTTTTTAGGGTTATTATTTGGCCAATTGTCTGGAGTCTATCAGAATGAAAAGCTCCTAGTAATAACCCCCCCAGTCTCCTATCACAACTCTTTACCTCTAAGTAAAGTTTATTCTTCAATGATCACATTAATGTTTTGAAGTGTTTATTGATTGGCATATTGAAAGGTTAAGATAAAACATGCAAAAAGTGGGCAATAAATTTTATTACTTTGACCAGTAAATACCACCAATGAGAGATGATACCTAGGTTTCACTATCTGAATTAAAACTGGATCTTAGTAGAGAATGATATTGTTCTGGAATTTTTGTAAAATAAGCAACCATGAAAATGCAGTTTTTCAATGTTTTAAAATAGGCTTATGGTAATTAATTTTATTTTTAATAATGTTCAAAAGCCATGTAAGATAGATAACTAGATAAAACACCTCAGATCTGGTATATCTATTGACTCATTTTCTATATAAGTACGTGTCTATGAAGTTTTAGTTTATTTCTTACGCTAACTTTCTTTTGCATACAAAGAATGGATTCTCTGTTCTAATTCTATTTTCAGTTAAAGCTTCTTCATTTCAAAAACTTGACTGATATGTTTTCCATATGTGTAAGTCTATTTCAAAACTTGCTTATCATTTTCTTATTTCCATTTTCCATTTCCTTTCAAGTCACACTTGTTTTTAAATGTGACAGAAAAGGATTTTTAAACAACATTTCCACCTTTGCAAAAAACTAAACATTTATTTTTTCAATAAATTTGATCATTTCTGAAATTTATTGTGTACTGTGGGACCTAGGGAAGAAAAATAGAATGAATACATGGAACATACTTATAAAACAGTATTTTTGCACATCCATAAATGAATAGCGTAAACATAGTTACTCACTAGCTCACAGTATGGCACTGTGAAATAAATACTGGTGTCACCCTGTCCTTCCACTCTCCCTTCAAGCTCACTGAGAGAGTGACAAGTTATTGACATGATGGTGACATTTACCAAGAAATGCACACAAAACAAAGTATACCTGATATCATCAATTTTCCCAGACTACTTATACTGATTTGTTACTTGCATTTTTTCTATCTATGGAGATGTAATGTAAATATGAATTAATTTTTACTGTTATATTAGAAAGTACAAGAAAAAGTTTTCAAAGTAGTAGGTCTTTTTTGTTTTTTTTTTGGTGTTTGAAAATCTATGAGCTTGCGATTTTATTTTATGTTAAGGCTGCATACAAAAGAAAAAACCACTACCTTTGAATATGGAGTAGGAGGCATTTATTAGACAGAAAGGATGGATCAGCATAGAAAATGTGGAGTTGTGTGTGTGATAGTAGAATGAAACGAGCTATTTTGTTTTATTTGATTTGTGATACTAAGTTCAATGTTACACTTGTAAAGGTTTAAGAGGATCAGGCTTAGAACGTATTTGTAAATTATGAGAGCAGCAATTACGCATGCTTCTATTTTTTAAAGCCCCCAATAAAATTTCACAGAACTCTTTTGGTCTCAAGAATTTTTGCCCTAGTGAGGATTAAATATGGGTATATAAATTGATAGAATTTAAGGCTAACAATCTCAAAACACTGCTATGTCACTTTCTCTTGCTTGAGAGAAATGCATGGAGCTCAATATAAGGGCAATCACTTGCATTGTAGATTATGTAAGTCAACAAGTCAAAAATATGGTGGGTAAACAACCTATGTCAAAGCTGAGAGAGTGATTTAGGTCCTCTGACATGTATTTCTTTCTTCCCTGCAATTGTAACTTCTTTTATTTTTTCCTTTTCAGGTACATTCTGAGATAAAAACACCTGTTTATGTTTGCCAATAGCACATTCTTTTTGCATGGAGGGTAGATGTTTTATTTTATTCCTTGGTAATTCAGGATCTTGGTAAACAAATGTATAAAGTGGATAACCTGTTTGGTTGAGGACCAATCAGGGATCAATTATACAGAGAACAGGCAAACGGACAGAGAATATTTAGCTTGCAGAGGATGGGAGAGTATTACTAGCTGTCTGTGAAAGGTGGACAAGGCTTAAGCTGATGAATATCAGGTAATAAAACTGTCCTAAGTATGTGCAACTTGCAGTAACTTAGTTAAATATAAATATATTTAAACAAATTATAGTGTTAGTGTGCCTTCTCTTCATTTACTACTCATTCAATAAATAATATTGATTCATGGCTGGGTATCTTAATGATTATAAACTTGCTGAGATAGCCACAAGAAAAGTGCCTTGGAGTTGCGTTTTAAAATCAAGTCCCAAGCAAGAAAAAGATGGTGGAACAACAGAAACTCCCCAATAGAGTTTAAGCCCTCTGGCTTTGCTCAATTGGATAAGAAAGGAGAGATGGGGGTGGGATAACTCTTTCCCTCAAGAGAAGAACTTTTCTAGGAATTCTATTTTACAACAAAACATAGTTTTAAGTGAACCAAAAGCACTAGTCCCCAACTTTTCAGCTCAGGGAAATTTTTCTGCGTCACGGATTGGAATGTGCACCTTGTTTTCTTTCTTTTGCATTTTTGGGTCATTTGATTTGGATCATATTTTAAAACATGCTTCCACCTTGGTTCCCATCTAATCAAAATGTTGTTAAAACTGGTCATGTAAATGTAATGTAATTATTATTGATTTGAAAGTCTCTTCTTATTAGGAAATTAATCAGTCAAATGTTATGATTGGGTTTTTCATAAATCACTTGAAAAAAGACAAAAAATTAAAAAATACTTATTATTGTAATATGTTCACATAGATTATTGCAAAATAAATAATGCAATGATTTTTTTTGATTTAAAGATGCTCTGATACAAGGTTTTCATGTGGTTATGAGAAATTATTTTCATTAACCTCATGGCATATTAATATATTCATACTTCCAGATGTACAGGTTTTCCAAAATGTAAAATAGGGATCATATATGGTGACAAAATTTTGTTTCAGATTCAGACCTCTACCTTTAACAAAAACATACGAGATGTACATCCCACTAAAGATAAACAAATTAAGTAAAAGCTTTTATGTACTAGATAGGGATGATTGACCCAAAGTGGATATATTACATCAAAATGGAAATTCAGATGTGTTACAAAATATCATGATTGTCATGCTGTAATGTTGTATATGGTTTTGGATTTTATTTTTCTGTGTCAAATGTGTAACTGTTTGTTAACAGTCTATTGGTATTCAAATGTTAAAACATCCATGGTTGTTAAAAACATAATGGTTCTGGGCTGGGGATTTAGCTCAGTGGCATAAGTGCCTGCCTGGCATGCACAAGGTTACAAGTTCGATCCCTGGTGCCAAAAAAAAAAAAAAAACGTTCTATATTATGCTTTAAAATGCTTGATATTCAAATAAGACAGTAATATTAAGCTTACTATTGCTATTCCACTGTACTGTTATCAATCGTTTCTTCTGAATGTTCAACACCTGAGGGTTGGAGACCAAAAAACTAGAAAGATAGATGGTCTAGGAGGACAGCCAATATTTTGGTCCCAACTTTCTTTGAGGTCAGTGAGGTCCCAGGACATAAGAGAACCTCTGCTGTGACATCCAATACCTCAATGAGTCCTTGGTCTTCTGGTCAAGGAGATTGTGGGACCACAGAGGGAAGTGATAAACAGTGTGTAGTGTGCCTAAGCAGAGTCAACAAGACAGAAAATTCTCCCAAAATTTCATAGACAGCAACTTGGTCAAGCAATGGCCATGACTCATCCAGACAGCTGACACTGACAGAAGTACTCAGAAATGCTGAGTGGGGGTCCAAGGTAAATCCTGAAGAGACTTAACTGACCTTGATAGATAGCAAGGGTTTAACTGTAATTAATACAGGTCTCACTTTACCTTGGTCTTGGGTAACCAACACAAAAGTATAACCACAAAGTGTATGAAACAATGCTATAGTAATATGTTAGTTATAAAAGAAACTCAAATCACTAATACCTTCAACAATTGCCAGCTACACAGGTAGCTGATTACTATTATGGATTAGTGGACTGTACAGGGCCAAATTGTGGAATTCAGGGACTTAAAACCCTTAGACTCCACTGAAAATATAAAGGGCTCCATAATGAAAAAGCCTCCTTCCGAGTTCTACAAACACAGCTCCTCCTGGTTCAACTGACCACCCATCCTGTGTTGCATCAAAACAAAAAAGAGGATATGTAGGGAGCCGTTGAAATTGGAAATTGATCACTTGTGTGGGGGCTAATTGGAAAAACAAATAGCATCTGGGGCAACCCAGGCAAACAAGCTGCTCCTGCCTAGAAAAACCACCAGTCCCCTGAACAATCCAAACAATCGGTTGCTAGGCAAAGGGACAAAACATGATGTTGTGTTGCTGAATGTATAAATAAATGCCCCTACAGTGAAGAGGCAGTTTCTCTCCTTACATCCAGAGGGTAAGGGCTCCACCCGACCTCAATTTCCCTCTCTTCTTTATTTTCTCATCCTCTGTCAGTCCTTCACCATAAGAACACCAAGAGCCACGCAGATTGCAGCAGGTAAAGTCTCAAGACGATCAATATTGACTAATAATCCATTCCGCTTCTATACATGACACTCTTGCATGTGCTTTTACCATGTCATAAATCTATCATGGATAAGGGCCTTACCAGATATGGTCACCTGACTGAATGTTTAGGCCTCAAACCTGTTAGCAAACATAAATCTCTTTACCTAATAAAGTGCCGAGTTTCAAGTATTCTGTTTTAGTAAATCAAAATGAACTAAGTCACCATCCTTCCTTAATAAATATAGTGATTAATGAAGAGCTCAGAAGATAAACTGTTCTTAAGAGATCTTCATACAAGGGGCTGGGGCTTCAGCTCAGCAGCATAAGCACCCGCCTGGCAAGTGTGAGATAGTGAGTTCAATCCCTGGTACAAAAAAAGGAAAAGATATCTTCATACAATCAAAATCATTAAATTGGCAAGTAGGAGTTTCAGAATAATTGAGTATTGGTTAAGTACAATTCCTATGAAAAATTGTTTAAAATTTAAAAAACTTCCTGCAAATAATATGTTGTTTGTATGAAAATAAGATTGACAGCAATGAACAAATAATTCCTAACATCTACTATCTTTGTGCAAGGTGCTTCATGACATATATTTTTCTTAAAATTTAGAATCCCAGACAGGGGAAGGTCAGAATAATGAGGCCATTAAAATTACTTATGCTGGGAATGATTAATTAAGATATATTATACCAATATACACTTTCTGGGAGCCTGGTTCTGGGAAGGATACTTGCAGAGAACAGCTCTTAATCTCAAATTAATGTTTTCTCTGTGTTTGTTAATATCAGTTTTCAGGTCAGTGAGGCACTTAAATTTCTCAACAAGAACAAGGCAGAGAGAGAGAGAGAGAGAGAGAGAGAGAGGGAAGAAGAAGAAGAAGAAGAAGAAGAAGAAGAAGAAGAAGAAGAAGAAGAAGAAGAAGAGAAGAGAAGAGAAGAGAAGAAGAGAAGAGAAGAGAAGAGAAGAGAAGAGAAGAGAAGAGAAGAGAAGAGAAGAGGGGAGGGGATGAGATGGGAGGGGAGAGGAGAGAGGAGAATCTTAAAACTTGAACTGCAACTTGTCTGCAAGATATTCTATTTATTTGTACTCCAAATGTAGTGTTTAATGGATGCTCACAATTAAAAATAAAAACCGAATATTTGGCCAAAATTTAGTGACTGAAGTAGTAAAGGTTTTAAGAGTTTTGGGCATGATGGCTCTAAAAGGAAAAATAGCTTGAAAAGAAAATATTTTATGACTTTTCCAGATTATGCAGCATTTCAGCAACAAAGATTGCATCATTAATTCTAAAAATAATCCTGTAGGGTCTTGAAAAATAAGTTTTAAAGATGAGAAAATAAAGGTCAGAGAAATTAACTAAACTGTCGAAAGGCACATTATTAGGAAGTATTAGATCAGGAACTAAAGTGTATGTCTTTTGGCTTCAAATATGCTCTCCTTTACTAAACCACATTCATGAGTTCACACTGAAAGTTACATTAGGGGCCAAGGATTTAGCTCAGTGGTGTAAGTGCCTGCCTGGCAAGCACAAGGTTGTGAGTTTGATCCCTGATACCAAAAAATAAAATAAAATAAAAAAATAAAAAATAAATAAAAATTACATTAAAATTTGGACATGTGTTTAGAGATGACTGTCACTGACAGCATTTGTCTGCAGCAAAGGGACTGCTTCCTGAAGCCAATATGAGACAATCTGACAATGTCTTTGTGCATTAAAAAAAAAAAAAACTTTCCAATTCTGAGAGACATGTGAGCTATTAGAAGTAAGGGAGAAGACTATACTGGTCTATGAGGAAAATCATAAGAGAAAACTTTATCTTTAATTTCCTTTTCAATTTTGTGACTTTTCCCTTTTTTCAATTTTGTTGCATTTATTTTTACATAGTGGAAACCATCTTGGTGTTGTATTCATATTTCACTAAATTTGAAACCACAGTCATTTTTCCATGTCACTAGCTCTTCGTAGATAATAGTTTATTGTAATAGATGAACAATATCATTTTTAAATTTTCCTGTTAGATAATTAGATTATGTACAATTTGTCACCCTTTTTAGATAATACTAAAGGATAACATTGTTGTCCTTTGTTTAAAATTAGAAGACTATTACATATTTTTATTTTTGCCTTCTACAAATAGATTATAATTTATGTAACACATGTAATGAATTAAAAATATATAATATATGTACAGATGATTAGAGTAGAAATTACAGAACTAGTCTGGAATTTCTCTGATTAAGTGGTAAACTATGGATGGAGAGAGAGAGAGATTCAGGAAATAAGAAAGAGAGATATAGACAATGAATTAAAGAAAATATTTTAAACAGGGAAAGTATTTTTAAACACTTGAAAGCATTCTGAGACTCTATTTTCTTGTAATACGAGAAGCTCTTTATGTAAAGCCAGAGTAAGAACTGAGGAAGGCATTAAATTTTATCAACACACATTGAATATTCAGAGATATCCGCAAGAAGCATTTGAAGTCTTAGAAATTTTATTAACAGAGGACTCTTAGGAAACTTGATGTAGTAGTGTCTTGATGAGAGACGGAAACACACCAGAAATGTGATCAAGCAGATTTAATATAGTGAGCTTTATATATAAAGATGCCAACTACTAAAAGCGTAATGGAATGATTGTGATATGGAGAAGAGGTGGAAAATGAGGATAACTTCCTACAGCTGAGAACAGGAGGAGCAAGGGAGGAAGTCCTGGTAGCTCTAGAATTAGATTGCTCAGGAGGGGACTCCGAGCTCAGGGGAGGGGCTTCCTGTTCCTGGGATTCAGCTCTGGGGTGTGGAGGATACTCTACTACAGAACAGAAGCTGCCTTTATGTGAACCATGCTTTGTTGAGCCTCCACTCATAGGAAGGCCCTGGGAAAACAACAACTCGAGAAATCTTGTCTGCCACTTCTACTCTATGGTGTCTCTCTACCACCCACTATGGACTTAGTCTGTTGGAGGAAAAGTGTCAAAGCAAAACTTTGCACTCTCAGCCCCGATATCCCAACCTAGAGTTTGGAGGTTTTGTAGCTGGGAAACAATGTCTTAGTAAGTGCCAGAGGCTCAGTGTTCTGACATAAATTGACTACATGGGAAGCTGCAAGCGATTTGTTTATTTAGGGTGAGCCTCCCTGTGTCTAGCCTCCTTGCATTCTTCTTGTATTATGGAAACGGAAAATCTCAAAACCAACAGTTAAGTACAGTATCATATTTTTGTGCTTGTAAAGAAAGAGAGCTACAGGAACAAACTAAAATTATATGGGTCAGACTTCCTAGTCTGGCACTAGACGCTCTCCCATAACACTAAAATATGTTATTCACTTCTCCAAATCTTAGTTTAGTTTTTAATAAAATGAATGCGTTCATTTTTCTCTTGTAAAGCTTTGTGACAACCAAACTATGATAATTTATGTTGAAAACAGGCACAGATTCCTATTAATTTCTTTAACAGAAGAGTTTATCTGGATAGGCATACTGCGCATGCATGCTTGTCATTTGTCTAAGAAATTTACTGTACACAGTCTATGTGCAAGGATGCACTGATGGTCTTGCTATCTAAACACCATATTTTTTGATATGGATAAGATTTTAGTGGCCTTCTTGCAAAACTGTGGTTCTGGTACACGTGACAGCTAGTATCGGTTGATCCCTTTAGATTCCTGGCTTTATTAGTTTTGTTCAAGTTGACTCAAGTAATCCCTTTTTGATCCTGATAGGTCTCACATTTGTCTACCCTATTTGAATGCAATTTTTATTCAGATATTGAATCTGTTTCATTACTATTATATCTTCGATACCTATGATAATGTTTGGCATATCATAGATATTCAGTAAGTATCTGTTGAATTACTAGGTTGAAGACAGACTGGATTTTATTGACAATTTCTTCCAGAAGAGTATCAGTTTTATCAGTTTTACTGGTATTTGCTGCTGAATATTTTTCTTCTCAAGGTGAACTGGTCATTTTATCTAGGGAACTAGTTTCACTACTAGTTTTTTTATTATGGGTTTAGACCAGGGCACAGGGTCCAAACAGTTGAGGTGGCAATATGGAAAGAGACAGTTTATCTCCAGGACACAGCCACAGGAAAGCAAATTAGTGTCCAATAATCTGCATTCATGTCCTTGAAGCAGAAAGAAGTTTTCTTACTAGCACCGGGACATATGGACCAGCAGTCAGGATGGCTTGATGGTGAATCTGTTTATTTCTCACTCTCCTTACTTTACCTTAGACTAATGTTCAGGTTGCGAACTGAGTCCAGACAGCATGAATCCTGAAGTGGAGGGTGAATCGTTTCCTCATGAGAGAATGACAAATGAACTGTGAAGAAGCAAAGGCTTGAATGAGGGTTTGGGTGGCGGAGGCAATAGGAATGCAGACGACCAGTCAGTTCACCAAAACGTGTAAACTCACGGTTACTTGAGTGTTCTTAATGATTTGCTTGTCTAGTATGATCATAAATATCAGCCAAAAATATCCACCGGAAGTACTTTTTAAACATAATATAATGGCTACATGCATGACCAATAACCATGAAAATATTTATTTAAGATATTTATAGGAGTCATTTCTTTCTGGCATTTAGCATCTGTCCAGTGACTAGCCTGCCCTGTTCAACAGTTCTAGAGTTGGAAATAAAGGCTTAAAAGGTCTCAGTTTGTGAGAATCTAATGTTTCCTTCATCAAAGTTTCACTTTATTTCTCAGTAAATACTTACTAGAGGATTGATGAAGTAAAATCTCAAAGCACTAACCTCTGAATATAAAAATGAAATATACTTTGACATGAATCCAAATGTTTCATGCAGTGTCATTAATAAAACCAAATTAGTCTGGAGCAAATCATCAGGACTGTCTTTAACATCTGGGAGGACATGAGGAGTAGGTTCCACCATCTCTAATGATTGTGGACATATTTGTCCTTGGCCTCCTTTATCTGCTGTACTATAAGCAGAGTAAGCTTCCTTCCTGATTCTTTTTTCCTTCGAGTCTAAACATTATCACTGAAGACTTTCAGTGTCAGTTCAGTGTTTTATGCTTTCAACTTTGCTCTTTGGGGTTTGCTGCATTTTCCACTGCGTGAATTGAGGTACAGGTTATGGTCAGGCAGGCACTAAACCAAAAAAAAAATCTCTGCTTTTATTCTTTCATAAACTGCAGTTTGCACTTCATTTTCATGTGTAGAAGTTTTTTGTGATATAAACTGAGCACTGTGAGGACAAAGATAATACAGTGGGATGGTATACGGTATGAATCTCAGATTGAAAGACAGGTTTTGATTAATAGTACATCTATTTTTTATTTGATTTTCTTATATTCCAAAAGTCTCCAGAAACACTTTCAAATTATTTAACTCTGTTACTTGGTTCATATTAAATACTGTTAGTTGTATCACTCAATTACTAGTGCACGAGACCAAGGTACGATTTCATCTTCTGAGAAAAGTATATTAATAAATAATTTTCCTGAAAGCAGCATTTTTGTAAAGAAAGTAATTTTGATGTAATGGGCTTGCTAATTAAGTGAGATAATTAATTAATATATTTCTGCAATTAGCTATGCATGGTAAGCACTGATGTCTGTCAGCAAAGTAGAACCAAAGTCACTCTTAGGAATAAATTAAATATGTTTAAGAAACATAATGTGAAGATCAATTAATTTAGTGGGAAAGATTGCATCTTTCCCACAGCACTTTTAACAATGAGAAGGTAAGGAAAATGGTAAGTGGAGAGATGAGTTAATGGGTGAAAAAATTTTAGAATCTAGAATAATTACTACTTGACCCCAAATAGGGTAAATCTCATGAGAAAGTTATATCTTAGCAACTATTTATTATCACACCATTTAAACACAGAGCTTAAATTAGCATTTGTATAAATCTTGCCTCTCTATGTGCTATTGAAAGAATATGGATTTTAATAGGAGACGCTTGGTTGGGCATTACAGAGCAATGGCTATTGTGGTAAAGATTTTTTTCCTTAACTTTAGAGGCAAATGGGAAAGCCATTGAGTTAAAACCAGAGAGTATAGATTTTGAGTTTATCTTTGCTAAATGTTACCAACCAAAGACAATTTACGGTCTCTCCTCAAATTTCAAGGTTTTTATAATTTCAAGAAGTTAAATGGGTGATCTCTAAAATTTTTACCAGTTATAGAATGATATGAATAACAGCAAATAGAAAGTTTAGACTAACAGCATTTATTATATTCCAAATATTCAGCATATGATAAAATCTGGTAGAGCTGAGTGTGGTGGAACAGGCCTGTAATCTCAGCACTTGGAAAGCTAAGACAGGAGGATCACTGAGGCCAGCCTGAACCACATAGTGAGAGCTGGTCTCAAACAAACAAACAAACCAAAAAAACCCCACCCCCAAAAAATATCTGGTAGAAATTTAAAAATGAAGTTTATTTTATAGCAATCTAGGCGTAAGAGGAAAACAATTTAAAACTGAGAAGATAAGCAGAAGGAGTGACTATGCAGAAACCTCAGAAAACACATCTGGTATTCATGAAGAAAGTGGACATTGCCTATCTCAGATGAGTTTTTTGCTCAAGAAAAGAGTAGTGTTTTGTCTCTTATCTCTTTTCTAATTTATTTTAATTATTGAGATTTAAGTGTTATCAAATTTGAATTTGATTTAAAAATTTATAGAAAATTCCGTTGTTCAAAAACACATCTTTCCTTACATGTCCATTGTGTGTGACAGCTCATATGTGAGACTTATTAAGCATTCTTTGTTGCAAGAACTAGAATTCACTCTATCTATTTTAGTAGGAAGAAATTTATTTTGAAATCTATGAAGTAGTAAAAAAAAACCTATAGATGCTAAGGATCGGGCTTAACTGATCAGTATCAAGGAGCGATATTCTCAGCAAACTTATAGGGGTAAATATTTAGGCAATACTGCAACCAAATGCCATTTCCAAAACTTAACATTTATAGCTGCCAGTGTCAGAACTATGGACCCCTATCGTAGGCTTCTAATGACACTCTGGAGAAAGTTACCCTTGGGAAACTGAGAGTCGAGAAACAAGTGAGGTTTATTTGGTTATTTGGAGTGGAAGTGGTCAGCAGTAGCTAATTCGGGTGGTTGAAATGGCTGACTTTGATCTTTTGTTCTCCTGTCTTTTTATAACCATGTGCAGGTCCTCAAAGTCAGAGGGTTGCTGTGGATATCATTTCTTACAACACCATCATCATCTTAGAATCTTACAAGACCTTCTTACACATCTGACTAATTTGCACATAGGAGGTGGACATTGGGTAGCTTGTCCACCTTGAGATAAAACTGTTTATTCTCCTTTCCTTAGCTTTATTGGCAATTAGGGTGAAAGAGCCCTTTTGGGATGTTGGCCAAAGCTCGCTTGCTGTCTATTGTCTAACTGTTTAGCTAAGCATCTAGACTATAATCTATAGGCTAGTAAGTAAGTGAAGCTTTTGAGACTAGGATTTGGAGGGTTTCAAGGAAAAGAAAAATGAGCAAATAGTGGGTATCGGGGGTTCTAAATGCCTTCACATGCTCAACATTTTTCTCTGAGTCTGGCAGATTGAGCACTGTTACAATTGCCCTTACCATTGCAAGCTGAAGCTCATGCAATTGAACTTGTACATAACTTTTCCCTCTGACTCTGACTCCATAGCCACTTTATTCAAGGGTCCTCACAGCAAACACTATAGTGAATGGCCAAAAAAAAAAAAAAAAGAGTGAGATCATATATTACAGCTACTATATAGGAATATTTTTATAGTGAATATTCACATAAAACAGAAATAGTCTCACCTTTGGCTTGCTCCTATTTCCCATTATCTCTGTCTTTCAAATTTATTCTTTCCTGGCTGTTAAGTCAAAACATTTGCTATGGCCAATGAATAGGAAGAGCTCTACTTCCTATCACATCACAGGATGCACAGAAGTGCCTAAGAGAAGGAGGCCACCGTCTTTAGGTCACACCCAGAAGTGAATAGATCACGGTTTGGCCATGGTTTGGCTAGGACACATTTTTACTTCACTTATTGGTATATAAATTTTTCATACTCGGTCTAGGCATAGAAATACACGTGTTATAAATTTGTATCATCCATGAGAGATCAGAACATCTAGCATTTGTATGTATTCAATTTTTGGGAATCAGACTATGTGATAGATGGGTGGGAGTCAGGCCCTACAGTCAAGAGGCAGAGAGTAGCTTTAGGAATAGGGAAGATTTTGTAAAAGGTTGAAGGTTTCCTGACTGCCTAACCCCAGGTGCCTGAGGCAAGATAGCATTTGCTTAGGACAATACAAAGAAAGCAAGGAAGGTGTGAGGAAGGAGCTTAACTTGGTTCCTTTGTGAAGCCAAACTTGTTCCTCATCCTGTTACCTATCCTTGACGCAGGCTGTTCCAAGCAAAGTACACTATCTCTCCCACTGTGTTTCTCATTGGCTAAAAGCCTTGGCCAAAGAAGTCTCTGACTTTGCTCAATCTGAGCCACTGTCCACCGAAACCTGCAAATTTCTATCTGTCTTTCTTCATCCCTCGCTGTACCCCCACCCCACTACCACTGTGAGTAGCTAATGGAGGATCTGATCGATCAGTCCTTGGCATTCAATAAATTCAAAAACCAAGTTGTCGGCATTAGCGTTACCTATCAGCAACAACTCAGATGTTGGCATTTATCACTATAAAGAAATATAGTTAAGTAACATTCTGTTCTCCTATTGCTATTCAGAGAAATGAAGAAGACAAACTTGGAGATTTATCACGTAGTCAGAGAGTAATGCTTGGTATGGCATTAGGATTAGAAATTTTCCAGCAGAACATCAGAAGGGGAACGGATAGGATGATAGGTGTGTGCTAATGCCCTTTGATGTCTTGTCTGTCTTCTGCCCTGGGCAAGTAGAAGGCCATACTTCCCAGCTCACTTACTTTGGTGGAGTTCTGTGACTATATCTGTCTAAAGAGCAGTGAAGAGAAATATGTATCACTTTGAACCAAGAGAATGAATCACTGTAAAAATCCTCCACTCAGTCTTCTTAACTGTTGTATTTTAGAAACTACAAAGCATGTCCAAGCCACAAGATAGAAGTGAGTTGAATTCCTGTGTTGTCAACTTTGATAGGGAGCTGCTCTTGGGAGGTACTTTGAAGGACTTTAGCTCACAAATATCTTTTTAGTTTAGGATAGTGGAATTGTAATTTATCAGCCCACATTGGGTTAGCTGATTCTTATAAGGTAGAATGTTTTCTAGTGTGGTCTTAGCTTACTCGAGCAATATCTTCTGCTGAAAATTGACTAGCAGAGCATGTATTATTATTTTTATATTTGGATGCTAGGCTTTTTGGTAGTATACCTGAAGAACTTTGATCTGTACTAAAACCAATGACTTAGAGCAAATTAATAGTATTTAATAATAACTATAATATAGATGAGTTGATATTTTATTCAAATTATGCATAAAACATGCTGCCTACAATAATTACTAATTAATTTTCCTTTTAATATGTTTTATGCCAATGATTTTTGAATCAGTTCACCAATTATGTAAATATATCTCCCTTTATTTAATGCCTGTCAAGTTTTTATCCCTTTTTTGGCATTTGATGTTAGCAATTGAGAATTCTAATTTAAAAGATACAATAATAAAATTTGAGAAATGCATTTCACATTGTTAAAATTTGCAGGATTTTCATTTTACTATTAGTCCAGAATTCACAAAGAGAAATAATACTTATTTTATTAAATTACAAAGTATTCTACAAATGCTAATTAATTCTCTTTTAAGTGTGATGTTTTATGTTGATGGTTTTTAATTACATCACAAATACAAAAATACATTCCACTTTACTTAATGCTTATCAAGTTTATATGCCACTTTTGCATTTGATGTTAGTGAAAATTGAGAGTTCTGATTTATTAGATATAATAATGAATACTGAAAATATGTTTTACATTATTAAAAATTTGTAGGAGCTTCTTTTTAATATTAACCTAAAAATCACAGTGGAAAATACATAAAAATGTTCATCTATAGGAATGCACCAGATCTTTATTACTGCATATAAAAATCTATTATCTTTATTGAAAAAATTATTTTTTCATCTTATCTTATGTTTCTAGACCCTAGAATGCAAAGTATGTTTTTTTCACAATGATACCAAATTTTCTGTAATACAATGACAGCTAAGTTGGATGACATGGTAGAGGGCCAGGGATTTAGCTCAGTGGTGTGAATGCCTGCCTGGCAAAGAGTGAGGTCATGAGTTCAATTCTCAGTACAAAAAAAGAAAGAGAGAGAGAGAGAGAGAGAATTGTTTTTATGAGGGCTGCATTGTCCTATGAGGGGATTTAGCTCAGTGGCATAAGCACCTGCCTGGCAAGCGTGAGGTTGTGAGTTCAATCCCCAGTACTCCCCCCACAAAAAAACCTGTTAGAGATATGGGAGCACTCAGCTGGGCTTTCCAGGAGTCTGAGGAGCCAGGAAGACCACAGGTGTGAGCCCAACCTGAGCAACTGACACTGCAAGGCCCTGTCTCAAAATAGAAAATAAAGGAGTTTATTGAAATAGCTTAGCCTGAAGACCCTGGGTTGAATCCTCAGTAGCAAAACAAACAAAGCAAGGAAACAAACAAAAAAAACCCACTCAATTTTAATACTATACCCTGGTTTTAAAAATATGTCAACACTTTTTATATTGCCATCTCAATCAAATAATGATTTTTATCTAAAAGGTCAGTAGTTCGTCTTTCAAATTTAAAATAGAAGGCATTTGATTATGTATCTGTGTAAACCATGGCATGTGAATTGTAAATATTTGCCAAATGTATTCATTTATTTATTTGTTTATGTATGTATTTTTGATATCAGGAATTGAACACACAGCCTCCAGGAGCCGTGCTGCAGAACTATATCTCCGACCCAAATATACTGATTTAGAATAACACAGTACAACCTTAAGGTACATGCAAAAAATGTTTCCTGCTTTTTTTCAAGAAAATTAATATATCTGAACTATTAACAGAAGTCTAAGTTTTGAATATAACATTTTATCTTTTTGTGGAACTAACCTAATTTTATGTGGATAAATAAAAGTCACATTACCCTTTTAAAATTTAACGGAGTTATTGAGAAAGGTAAATTTAGTTGTCCATGGCTTATATTTTGCAACATTTCTACTGTGGCCACAAAGAGATATTAATTCAGTAACTAATTGTTTTGTAAACTTATTTATTAACAATAAGAGAAAAATCATAATGTTGTTCCTTCCAGAGATTACCTAGTTTCTATTACAACTTGTAGTGTATGTTTCTGTTTGATACAAAAAGGAATGCGGGACCCAAATGTAGTTTTTCTGAAATGACCAAGATGAGCCATATGCACTGGCCTGATGGTAGTCAGATTCCCAGAGCCTCCAAAAATCATTTATTAGACTCCAGGCAGTGACCTCAGGGCTTAACATCATCAAAGTTTGCAATTGGCTTGGTATACCAAGATATCTGATGGTTTGCTTCTGACTTATCCTTTGTTTGCAACTTTCTCATTCTTAGCATTATATGTATTCTTCGTGGAACTTTCTTTGATTTTCCATGTAGAAGTGCGTTGTGGCTCCTACTGTCAGCCTTCAGAGAAGTTCACTGCTCTTCTTTCTTCTCTAAATGTGTAAGTTCTAATTCTTCATGTTCTTGGGCCTTACACTAATAAGCAGATATTCCACATAGAGGGACAACACTTTACAACACTTAACAGACTTTTATATCCATTATCTCATTGGATCTTAGAAGACATCAGGATTTTAAACTGAAATCAAATTGGTTTAAAGTATAATTTTTAAGAAGTGGAAAATAGAGATACGTTTGGACTTGACAAAGACCACACATGTATTTGACAAAGAATTCAAACTTAAGTAATTTACTGTGAAATGGAATTTATTTTTTTTCAATACCAGATACTCTCCTTTATAATATTTTTTTACTTCAAAAGTGAATATTAATTAAAAATTGGAACAGTCCTGGCATCTATTATATCTCCCACTCTTTTATTTTCATTTGTTGTTATTACTACCTTTTATTCTGATAGCTTTACTGAGATAAAATGGCCTAATTCAGTCATTCAACTGGAGTTAGTGACAGTCTCCATGGGTGAACAGATAACAAGTGTGCCCTTCCTGCTGTTGAGAATAGTGGCTTTGTCAGCATGAAAAGAGAAAATAGTGTTCTTCAACTGACAGCTTGACTGTCAAAGACTACACTTTTAAAATCTTAAATAACAATTTATTGTTTTTCAGTTATAGGACAGTATTTTATTTACCCAGACATATTAAAAGCGATTGCATTCACAGAGGGGCCTGTGATCACAATGCAGTGTTTGAATGATTCGTCTAAAGTACTAAACTCTAGATTTAGAGTATCACGAAAAACTTTGATTCTTTTTCCCCCAAAGTGATCTTAGGAGCCTTTGAACTGACTGTGCTCTGCTCAGGCATCAGATTTCCCTGGGGAGCTCACAGGCTGTGTGCTATGGATTTTGATCCCCTAAGAAATGCCTTTGGAAAATGCCGAGCCAGCACAAACCATAAAGCTTAAAATTGCCTGCTGCTCCACTACTACTGTTGTTATGTCTGGTTGAAATTTCCTTTGTGTGCCTCAAAGGGATTGGAATGAATCAGAAAACTGGACCTAAGGGCAAGGGAAAATAGGAGGAGAGATTATGTCTCTTGGTTTCCTTTATTGTTTAGCTGTGGCTGTTAAGCTTTCGGACAGTGGAGTGAGATGAAAGATGGCGCCTGCTGTCTTGCTGAAAGGCAGAGCCTGGGTCCCTGGTGCTCAGGTACAAGCCCTAGGGTGAATACATCACAGATACATCTTGGGGATATCTCAGCTCTCTGCTGGCAGAAGGAAAAGCAGCCATGCATTTTCAGAGCATGCAAGTAGGCTAAGAAGAAACAACCATGAAATGACTCCAGGGGTATGGTGGCCACAGAGAAATTTGAGAGGATGGCTGAATGTCTCAAGGCTGTGTTGGATTATTTGCATTTGCACTGCTTTGTGTATTTAGAGGCACACGGAACTTTACCTCACTGTATTATTGTCTTCTTATTCAATATTTTAATGTTTTATTTTATTGGTATGTGTTTGCTGAATGTAATTATTGCATTGGCCATTAGGAATACACAACACATCCTAATTCTTTTTCCATTCGCTTCATCTCCTGCCCCTGGCCCCTCCCTCCTTCTCTTGGTTCCCTTCCCTTTTGTAAAACTTTAATCTCCCTGTTTCCTGTTATCTATCTTTTCATTTACTCTTTAACTTACCTATATTTTGGGCTCACATTATAAGGGAAAATCAAAAAGTTCATCTAAAAATAATTAGGGAAATGGGCACCATGGCACATGCCTGTAACACCAGCTACTCAGGAGGTTGAAACACAAAATGGGGATTTCAAGGCCAGTCTGGGCAACATAATTAGATGCTTCAGTAAAAATAAATGAATAGTAAAATGAGGGTGTACTTTGGTGAAATGAAAATCAAATACAAAAAGCTTAGAAAAGAAGGCAAAATATTCAAGGCAAGTTCCCCTATACTTATTTTATATTAAATATATGCACCTACTTACACAAAACCTTTGCGTCTGCCATTGAGTATGCTTAGAATTGCAGTTTTGCTCTGCCTTGGAAATCAAGGAGACTTACATCTCTGTAATGTGAGAAATTATGGGAATGACTCAGCACAGATTTTTTTCTTTTTCTGTGTAAAGAATATATTTTTTCATGGCTTTAATTCCTTAACTTCCATGCCTACTTCGATGTCAATTAGTGTTGCTAAGTGCAGCACACAATCCTTGCTGTATTCAAATCAGACTACAAATTGCGCCATTAAGTTTCAATTTCATTTTAAAAGTGAAAAACTAATTACAAAAAGTTGGGCTACACTGAATAAATGTAAGGTGTTATTCTCAATGATAATCTTCCAATGTTGAAGGTATTATTAATTTAGAACAAAACTACTGTAGTCAGGAGTTGTGTGGAGAATGATTAAAATCAGGAAATAGAATTTATATTGTTATTTTATGATGGTCACCCAGAGTTAAACACAAGAAAGTGCAGGAAATCTGTCCACAACACTAAAGACCCAGACTATTCAGCCAAGGGCCTGGATCCCACAGCAATGTCCTGCAGGAATCCAGATGAAAACCTAGAGCCCATGACAGTGCCTCCCACGAGTCCAACTGGAGGTCTAGACCCCACAAGAAGAGGACTCACACCAGTCTCTTTTATGAAGCCGTGCTGGGAAGGCCCAAAGGTCAGCGGTGGAAGCTAGAAAGTCTATGCCAGCGGGGTGAAGGAGCTGTGCTGGTAGGTTGAAGGTTCTACATTGGAGCTGAGAAATCTCACTCATAATAAAGACCAGGGCTGTCCTGAAAAGCACCACAGCCATCCTCAGCGACATGGAGGTCTCCAGCTGCTCAGACAATGAGAACAGTGGAGTACATGCCAGAAAGCCAGCACGATGAGTTTTTTTTTTCCTAAGATTATTTTTGTTTATTTATTTAAAAGGAAAAAGACACAGGAAAGAAAAACAAAAAGCAAAACAAACAAATAACAACAAACCCAAAACAATAACAGTATAGGTTTTCAAAGTAAGATGATAGGAATTTAACAATGGATGTAATATTGCATGTTGTTAACTTCAAAGAGGTTCCTTAGATTATCAGATGTAGACATGCAAAATTGATCTAATCATATGAGTATTCACTGTTCTTTTCCAAGAACTAATACAATTAGTAGTATAGTCATCGTAGCTATCTTATGTATATATACAAGTTTATGTCTTTTCCTTTTCCCTTCCTTCTTTCCTCCTTTCCCTTATCCCAGTTACTTTTCCTCTTTGAGCAGTTCCTAAGATTATTTTTAAAAAATCATGTTCTTCAGCCCGTTAATGTGGTAGATTGTATTGATGAATACTAATTTTTGTGTATCAATGAATTCTACTTTTTAGCATTTTATTAAGGATTTTTATAACTTTGTCTAATACTGTATCCATAGTTGTAAGGAAGGCTGGTCTGCAGTTTTCTTTCTGTTACAACCTTCGGATTTCATAGGACAGTCATACTAACTTTATAAGTGAACTACGAAGTGTCATTTCCTTTTTTTCCAAGGGAACATTGCACAGAATTATTTTAATTCACCTTTAAGTATTTGGCATATTCTCCAGTGACACTACGTGGACCTTGAGATTTGATTTTTCTTTTTTTTTTTTTTAAGCGACAGAGTACTTTACATTAAAACAACCAGACATTAACAGTAGCTATCACAATATCTCTTTCTCTGGTATAGTTGAGCATAGTTTCAAATACAATAATATCAAACATAACAAAATAGTATAAAACCATTCAAAGAGTGAAAGAATTACAGGGCATTCTGAACTGAATAACAGAGACTGATCAATGGGTACTATAATATCTCATTTTCAATAAAAAATTTTGTTTATACTATCACACATATTCAAATCCCAATAAGACACAATGTGATAGATAGAACCAATGGTAGTAGAAGAATAGAAGCATGGTAGGACTTCTAAGAAGGATGATATTAAATCAGCAATAGCTGTCATAATGTTTTGTTTTCTTCAAAACAGCTGTTCATACCATCA